>RCUC01151198.1:0-81487 GCA_003697995.1 Taxidea taxus jeffersonii
CAGTTCGTGGGCCCGCCCCACCCCACAGGCACAGCCTAGCCGAGGTGGAGCCCCCCAGGTGCCCAAGGATGAGTCCTTCAGCAGTCATTCTGCACCCCAAGGAGGGGCCCAGGACAGCAGGTGTGGATGCTGGGGCCCTGCTGCAGGACAGTGGCCCCTCCACAGGGACTGGGAGGCAAGTCTGGAGCGAGCACAGAGGGAGACCCTCCCTGTACACAGAGGTTGGGCCCAGACTGTTGACAAAGTGGTGAGTTACCCATCAGTGCAGGGATCTAAACTCTGGCCTAGAGGTTAGACGACCAGACTCATAGGTGGCTTCTCCCTCTGGGCCTCATTTTCCATCTGTACCTGAAGGCAGTGGACTTTTTGGATCTGCAAAGGGCCTTCTGCCAGGAATCTGTCTGCCAGCCCTTTCTCACACTGTGCCCAGAAATAGCCTCATGATCCTGAATTTGGGGGTCCGGTGGCAGTCACAGATCAGAGTTGGTATATAATAGGGAACCTGTTTGCCATTCTAGTCCTTTGACGCTTCTGTCTTCCTAACATCAAGGACTGTCTTTAGGCAAATATAAATTTAATATTAGCCAATTATTTTAACAATTTTTTACTTCACCTGGTCTGTTTCATGCCCAGCCAACAGCCCAGCACAATTCGGGGTGCACCAGGAATGTCAAATCACTCGAAGGTTTATAGACTGGGAGTGTACCTTACCTGTCAGGCTGAGCATGGCACAAATGCCTGGGGAGGTCGTCACCCTCCTTTTGCATGCCCAACAACCGACAAGTAAGCCTTTGCCTGCCGACCTGGGTCAGACTTACAGCAACCATTGTCATCCACACCGTCACTGAAGGAGATCGCACAGAAAAAGCCCTGAGCAGAGAAACAATTGTGAATGGATATAAGGCCCGCATTTATCCCGTTTATTGCAGGATACTGCATGCGCTCACTGCATGCAATGTATTCCCGGTTACCCGTTTGCTGAGCCACACACGGCAGCTGCACGGAGCAGCCTACAGCCACCATTTGCTTATCTGGGTGCACGGGACCAGAAGGATAAATACGGGCAGTTGGTTAGACCCACCGACAGCTCTGAGGAGTCAGCGGCTGCTGCCAGGGAGGGCCTGTGGGAAAAGGCTGAGAAGAAACGCAGTGGTCAGTCTTGGTTTGGGCAGTGCGAGGCTGGCCTCGAGGCCAAGTCAGCGCATCAGTGTTCATGGTTTTTCTAAGGTGGGGATGTGACCCGTTATGGAAAAATCCCTAAGAAATAGAAAAAGAGGCAACATAGCAAGAAGACAGAATTTTGAGGTCAAATGGGCTTAAATCCGTTTTCCTTTTGTGGAGCAGGTATTGGTTCTTTCCTTCCAGGCTATTACAAAGATACGGACATTCACATGTAGGACAATGTCTGCCAGCTGAACACTTCACAACAGGCGCTTGTTGGCATCATTACAAAAGGATTTACTGATTTGCTTAGCCCTTTCCATGTTTGTCCACTAAACCTCCTCCCAGAAAGTGTGCTGTAGGTGAAGGAGTATTTATTTCAGAGTTGTGCTTTTTCCTGGAAAATCTAGACCCTGCAATCCAATGGAGGGAAGACCATGTGTTCCCACTTGCTTTCAAGGCCTAAGGAAAATGCCTGGTTATGCCCAAGGCTGTGAATCTTTCCCTGTGTTCCCAGAGGCAAGGGGATCCCACCAGCCTGCTGAAGGTACAAAGCTTGACCCACCTTTTTAAAAAATGGGTTTTTCATTTATTACAAAAATAATGCAGTTTTGGAGGAAAAATTGGAAAAAAATGCAACTGAAATCACAGTTGTATGACTCTAAAGATAAACAGTATTTTGGTGAATTTATTTCTAGGCTTTTTTCTTAGCATATACATATATAGATGTTTACATATTATACACATATTTTTACGAAATTGGGATCATACCGTCTTCTATAAATTGCTTTGAAATATGCTTTTCCCACTTTATTATGCAGTAAAAAAATCTTGTTAATAAATATTTTTTGAAAACATGGCTTTTTAGATTTTTAACCCCTGAAGCCTATGAGACTCAGTGTTCACAACTAAAAAGTAGGTCCCTAATGCCTTCCTGGGAGGGTTGCTGCAGGCTGTCATGACTGGAAGCTAGAGCCCACAGCGCCTGAAGGCAGACGTGCTGTCTGAGAGGGAGCTCCAGCAGCCACAGGCCTGACCTCAGGGCCACAGCCTGAAGGAGTCCCGCACTGGCAAAACCCAGCCCTGTTTGCCACAATGGAGCAACGTGCACACCAACCAGGCCACCCTGGATGGGAGCCAGGCAGACCAAGGCAGGCACTCTGTCCTTTGGGCCATTGCAAATGCTGCATGGCACCTTCAGGTCCAATTCTGACAGTGCAGAGACTTCCTACGCGACAGAGGCTGGTGCTGGGCTGTGACAGCCAAACCAGGCTGTGGGGCCACTGTTCCCCGGGCCCCAGGCCCCTCCTGCCTGGCAGAGAAGAGCGTGGCTTCCTTGGGTCTCCTCAGAGGGTCCAGGCTAACTATAGGGACCATGACTATGTCTTCCCCCAGGGCCTTGGGCCTGAGGGGGAAGACACAGACAGTATAGCCTGAGGCTAGAGCCCAGTAAACCTCCCAGGACCACATTAAACTATGGGGAGGCAGGCCAAGCTTCCTATCCCAGCTCTGCCATATTCTGGGTGACCTTTGCAGCATGTCACCCAAGCCTTGGTTTCCCTCTGTATAGGGTTCCACTGTGGATACGATGGTAACAGCTGTGGACACTCCGGAGCGCACCGGGAGGGGGAGTGGTGCCCAGTGGGTGCTACCAGAGAAGACAGAAAGCAACAAGGTCATGGTCACAGAAGTTAGTCCCCTCTTGGGAGGTGGCCATGCTATGCCCTTTAAACACAAACTTTCCTAGTGACTGACTTATGATGGCCAGCGTTTGCCCTCACAGTGGAGGCCTGTGGTGGAAGGTCTCCTTTGGGAGCCCTACAGGGCCAACGGTAACCATCCTGGCCACAAGGAGACAAACCCCAAGCAGGAGCTCAGCTAAGGGCTGGGAGTCTGTTGGGCACAGAGAAGCCAGAGGCAGGGCCAGAATGCCATCATCCCTCACAGGAGCGCTCTGGGGCTACCAGGGCCAGGAGGCATCAGGCCTCTCCTACGCCTGGCTTGTCTAGATCTTAAGATGAAAAAGTCCAGCCCAGTGGATTCTGAATGGTCCTAGTAACCCAATCACAGAGAGGTGTCTAGTGGCCATGGGGCTCAGTCCCTGCTTGGGGCCTTCAGCAGATGAGGGATTCTCGAAAGCCACCTGACTGAACAGTATGTGGAGAGGGAAGGGAGAGAGAAGCCAGCCTGACGTGAGCAGCGGATGCATTAGAAGGAGTAGAGCTCAGCACCGGGTGGGGCCATGTGTTTCAGCCATTAGCAAACTCTTCCTGTAAAGGTTTGAGTAGTGAATATTTTAGGCTCTGAAGCTGTGTTGGTTCATTTTATGTGTCAACTTGGCTAGGCCACGATAGCCAGTTTTTGGTCAACACCAGTCTAGATGTTGCTGAGAAGGTACTTTTCAGATGCGATCAATGGCTAAATCAGCAGATTAGAAGTAGCACAGATTAACCTCCATCATGTGGGTGGGCCTTATCTAATCAGTGGAAAGCTGTTAAGAGAGAGAAGACAGACTGCACGAGGGGGGAGGAATTCTGCCTCCAGACAGCCTTTGGACTAGAATTGCAACATCAACTCTTTCCTGGGTCTTCAGCCTGCCAGCCCTGAGAATTCCGACTTGCTACCCCCCACAATCATGGAGCCAAGTCCTTAAAATAAATCAATCTCTATATACATATCTACACCCATCCTACTGGTTCTGTTTCTCTGGAAAGCTCTAACATAGGGACCATACAGTATCTGTCCCTGCAGTAGGGACAGAGCCACAGATAATATGTAAATGGATAGACTTGGCTGGATTCCAGTAACTTTATGCACAAAAGCAGCAGCAGGCTGGTTTAGGCCCACAGAGTTGGGTGACCTCCTGCTTCCAGACAAATAAGCAAAGTACCTGGCACAGAGAAGACACTTTGAGTTATAAAATAGCATTTACAAATTCTGTAGAATGGAGCTCCTGGCCGGCTCAGTCAATAGAGCATGCGACTCTTGATCTCAGGGTCATGAGTTCAAGCCCCACACTGGGTGTAGAGCTCACTTAAAAAAACCTCTGTAGGGACGCCTGGGTGGCTCAGTTGGTTAAGTGGCTGCCTTCGGCTCAGGTCATGATCCCAGCGTCCTGGGATCGAGTCCCACGTAGGGCTCCTTGCTCGGCAGGGAGCCTGCTTCTTCCTCTGCCTCTGCCTGCCTCTCTGTCTGCCTGTGCTCACTCTCTCTCTCTAACTAATAAATAAATAAAATCTTAAAAAAACAAAAACAAAAACAAAAACCTCTGTAGACTATGAAGAAACAAACAAATTGTTGAGAATGATAATGTACCCTCGCCGCCTCAAGGACTGGCCAGGAGTTCAGGAGTGGAGGCAGCAGGAGACAGGGACGTCTTTGGTATTTCTGATTTCCATTGTCCTGACCATGGTCTGACAAGGGTACCGGGCTTCAGATCTCCCACCTGGCATCTCCGATAATCCACCCAAGGGAGGAAAGAAAAGCTAAGCCCTACCCCTCTGGCAGCCTAACTCAGCAGGACAGCTCAGCCACAGACACAATCCCTGACAACCCCTAGGAACTAGCTGGACTCGGCAGTACAAAAACGAGGGTTTATTTTACCAGAAGCATGTCCAGGAGCCCCACCAGCAGGCCCAGGAAAAGCCGTGGCAGCAAAGGCCTGGAAAAAGCCACGTACAGCCAGTCCCCAGTGGGGATGTTGGTGCCTCTGTGTGCTCCCGGGCACACAGCCACACCTGGGAGAGAACCAGAGGGAGTCCGGGCTGCGTCTGCAGAAGAGCCACTCCAAGCTGACCCCAAGAAGGGCCACAACACACACCCCTGCTCGCCGCAGAGGGGACAGGCGACCTCACATGCTGATTCCCAGGCGGATGGCTCCTGGACAGGCAGGAGCAGCACAGAGACAGCGAGCGCGGACTCACACGTACTCCCCGCAGTCGGCGATGATCACTTTCTGCTTTGGCTTCCCGTCCTTGCTGCCCTGGGCCTTTATGGGGACAGAAGAGAGAGAGAAACCAGGGAGGCTAGAGAGTAAGGAGCGGCTTAGGGACGCCCTCTCCAGGCTCCTGCTGCCGCCTGAGCAGAAGCAGCCCTCCCCAGGAGCAGCCGTGGCCCCCCTCTCCAGCTGTCCCGCCGGGCCCAGGGCCCAGGCAGCCACCCACCTCAATCTGCCGCAGGACATCCAGGCCTTCCGTGACCTCCCCGAACACCACGTGCTTGCCATCCAGCCAGTCCGTCTTGTCACAAGTCAGGAAGAACTGGGAGCCATTGGTGTTTGGGCCAGAGTTGGCCATGGACAGCAGGCCTAGGGGAGAGAAGGAGCGCGTCACCCCCCCTCCCCAGGCCCCCAGAGGGAGGTCTGTGCGGGAGATGGGGCAGTGGAAATGCTGCCGGAAGCCGGCCCAGGATTTGGGCCAAGAACTGGCCACGGGCAAGAGGGGTGCTGTCGGCATGTGTGGTTTAAGAGTGGCTCAGTGATAGGGTAGGGCTTGAAGTCTGGCTGAAGGGGGAGAGAAAGAACAAAAGGCAGGGAGGCTGCACTTTTCCAGCAGGTTTTCCTTACCAGGGAGCTGGAGGCATGGAAGACTGCTCACACAAGTCAAAGGAGGACTCTTTTTTTTTTTTTAAAGATTGATACCACATACTTTCACATTGCTGGGCTGATCCAGCAGAGCAGGGGACGCGGCCACAAAGCATCAGGGGGACAACTACAGAAGCCATGCTTCTTGGTGGGAGAGAAGGGATGGGGTCCAGGCCACGAGCAGAGGGGCCGCCCGTAGGAGACAGCTCACGCCCCTCCTCCGAGGGAAGGCAGAGCGGGCGCATTGGGAGGGATGCAGGGGGCCACGCATCCACTTGGAGGGCACTGTGGAGGCTTCCGGAATGAAGGGAAGGGGCAATGGTGGTCTCCGACAGGGACCAAGCGTGATTCCCTGAGGGGCTCTAGCAGTGCAGCTCAGGCCCCTGATAGTCCTGAATTTCAAGATGATCACGCAGCACGGTTGCTGTCTTTCTCCAGCTGCTGGGGGACCGGCCGCTTGCAGAGAGGTATGTCCGACAGAGAGATGGGGCTGCGGGGCTGATGGACCCGGCTCACCACTGCATGCCAGAGCCAGAGCTAGACCACAGTGGGTGTGCACGGCGGGGAGTAGACAGATGGACGCTGCTTCCCGCTGCGACCCTGGCCAGGCTGCACACTGGCGCTGGGTCACTGGCTAGCTCGCCTGCAGACCTCGGCCCCCGCACCCCATCAGTTCCCACCTGGTCCCGTGTGTTTGAGGATAAAGTTCTCATCATCGAATTTCTTCCCAAAGATGGACTTGCCCCCTGTGCCATTGTGGTTCGTGAAGTCGCCGCCCTGGCACATGAACTGGGGGATGATACGGTGGAAGCTGCTTCCCTTAAAGCCAAAGCCCTTCTCGTGGGTGCATAGGCATCGGAAATTCTCTGGTGCAGAGAAAAGAAAAGGTGCAGAGGTCAGGAAACAAGAGAGTCGTTCGTCGGGCTGTGGGGGCATTGTGCCTTGTGTTCCATGGGAGACACAGAAGGAAGCCACCGAAGCTGCCAGTGGGATGCCAGGGGCCATGGGGCCCCACGGACAGTCCCAGCTGAGCTGCTGCGACCACGTAAAGATGGACTTTGGGGTGCACCACAGAGTGGGCATGGGGGCCAGGTGCAGGATGCGGGGCTGGGAGCTGGTGGGCAGCACTGGGAAAACCATGAGGCAGGGCAGCATGGCAAGACTTGTGGCACATTTGTGGCCATCAAGATGGACATCTGATATGACTCAGGGCAGTGGCTGCCCATGACAGCTACCCCCTTCCCATCAGTCCTAGCCCATGTACTCTAACAACACCAAAAGTCTTTGAGGAAACAACAAAGCAACCTCCCCAAACAAAACCTCTGCAGCTAGATTCTAATAAACTACATTTGTTTAGTATTTGTATTTTCATTAAAAAATATGCTGTGGATTCCAAACCTTTGTGATCCTCACACTGTGAAGGACTAGAGACTCTAGTTAAAAATGAAAACCAAATATCTGTGTTCCAGCTCTACTCTACTCTGAATGGAAGGCAACTCTTTTTTTTTTTTTAAGATTTCATTTATTTGTCAGAGAGAGAGAGAGAGTACAAGCGGGGGGAACAGCAGGCAGGAGCCGTCTCCCCACTGAGCAGGGAGTACGATGTGGGACTCGAACCCAGGATCCTGGGATCCCGACCTAAGCCCAAGGTAGATGCTTAACCAACTGAGCCACCCGGGCATCCCAGTTTCTTTTTTCTTTTCTTTTTTTTTTTTTCTTTAAGGAAAACTAAACAGGATCTTACCAGAAAACATAGGGGCAAATCTTTGTGACTCTGGATTTGGCAACAGTTTCTTAAACATGACACCCAAAGCACAAATAATAAAAGAGAAAAAATAAAATGACCTCATCAAAACTAAAAACCTTTGTGGATCAGGGACACTCAATAGAAAAGGCAACCCACAGAATGGGAGAAAGTATCTGCAAATCTTATCTGGTGAGAGTTCAATACCCAGAATATATAATGAACCCCTACAACTCAGTAACAGAAAGATGAACAACGCAGTTGATAAATGGGTAAAAAACTTGAACAGACATTTCTCCAAAGAAGATCTACAAATGACCCATAATACCAAGAAAAGATGCTCAACACCATTAGCAAATGTGGGAAATGCCAATCAAAACCACAATGAGACGCCGCTTCGCACCCACTAGGATGGCTGTAATCAACAGCAAATAACAAGTGAGGGTAGGAATATGGAGAAACTGAGACCCTCATAACATTGGAGGTGGGAATGTAAAGTGGTACAGCCACTTTAGAAAAGAGTCTGGCAATTTCTCAAAAAGGTAAACATGGAATTGGCACGTGAGTATCTCTCCGCCCCTAGGTATATATGCAAGAGCTGACAACAGGCGTTAAAACACATACTGGCACACGAATGTCCATGGCAGCATTATTCACGAGAGCCAAAAAGTAGAAACAATGCTCATATCCATCAATAAATGAACGAACACGTCACATATCCAGAAAACAGGATATTATTCAGCCATAGAAAACGGACAGTACCCCAACACATAATGTGAATGAACCCTGAGCACATACTAAGTGAAAAAAAGCCAGTTACAAGGAAAGGACCACATAGTGTATGATTCTATTTATAGGAAATGTCTAGAGCAGGCAAATCCAGAGATGGGGAGGAGAGGAGAGGCCCCCAGGGGCAGGAGGGAGACCATGAGGAGTGGGCTAATGGGGTCAGCAGTTCCATGCGGGCTGAACTGAGTTTGGAGACAGTGGGGATGGTTGTACAACACCGTGAATGCAATCAATACCCCTGACCTGTACACTTAAAAATGGTTTAAAAGGCAAAAAAAAAAAAAAAGAGAGAGAGAGAGAAAGGGGACAACTGCAACATAAAAGTTTTGAAAGCTAGGAAACAGATGAATCATACCAGATGTAGCAGACCTCAGAAAGCTGAATCTTGGCACCTACACCCCAATGTTTATAGCAACATTATCAGCAACAGCCAAATGATGGAAGGAGCCCAGATGTCCACTGACTGAGGAATGGATAAAGAAGATGCGGTGTATATGCACAAGGGAGTAGCACTCATTCACAGGAAGGAATGAAATCTTGCCATTTGCAATGATGTGGATGGAACTAGAGGGTATTATGCTGAGTGGAATAAGTCAGAGAAAGAAAATTATCGTAATTTCACTCATACGTGGAATTTAAGAAATGAAGCAGGCGAGCAGAGGAGAAAGAAAAAAAAAAGAGGGCAGCAAACCGATGAATCACTGGACTCTACTCCTAAAACTATTATTATATGCTATGTTAACCAACTGGACTTTAATTAAAAACTTGAAACATTTAAAACAAAAAAGAGAAGAAAAGAAATCTGAATCTTAAAAGCTGGCAGAGCTGAGAACCAACTCACTCTACGCTGCAGAAATGCCGAAAGCTCAGGTCCAAGGTGAAGGTAGTTCTAAAAACAGTAAAGTCGGCTGTTTAAGAAAACAGCTAACCCCCGGACCCTCTCCCCGACCCCGCGGGCAGCCGGCTGGAGGCCGCTTTCTGGTGGGTGAAAGCCGAGGTCTCTGGACAGGGATACACTAGACATAGCTGGGGGCTGAGGGACCCTAGCGACAAACAGGTATTAGGTGAAGGTTTCTACTTCACTTCCTGCCACCACGATGGCTAATAACTGGATGTAGAGCCTCCAGCAGGAGACTAGACTCTTCTCAGGGGACTCCCAGCTGTCCAAGAGAATATAAGTCAGGGACACGGACATCCGGGGTCTGACAGAGGAAGACCCCAACTGAATCACCCCACAGTGGGAGCCGCAGCCGGCAAGCCTTAGCAATGCCTAGGAAGTTTTCCTAGGAAGTTCTGCAAGCACATAGTTAGGGACCCATTCTTACGTATGAGGGAGGCATCTGATGTGAAAAGCAAAGACCAAAACAAGCAGACCAAACACGAAGCAAAACACAATACTCAGGAAAAAGCAACTTGAGACATAAAATACAGGAAGAAAAAACTTCAGTAATGTCCCCAGAAAGATGAAATGATCTTACCTCTGGGAAATAAGCACAGAGTGCTAGGGAGAAAGAACACTTTGGAAGGCTCCAGAAAGAGAGAAATCAGAGGGGACAAAAGCAAAGAAATAATTGAAAGAAAATTTCCCCAACCAGAGGATAAAACACTGTCCTGTGGGTGTGGTACACAGAGTAACAGCCACCTAAACACGTCCATGCCAGTCCCTGGAAGCTGAGAACGTGTTACAGCAAAAGAGCCTTTGCAGACACGATGAGGGTTATGGATGGTCCTCGAGATGAGGAAAAGAGCCCCAGTTATCCGGATGGGCCTAATATAATCCTGAGCCTGTGACAGAACTTTCCCCAGGTGGGGTTAGAAAGATTCAAACTGTGGGAAGGACTGGATCCACCATTGCTGGCTCTGAAGACGGAGGTGGGGGATGCTGCGAGCCTCCAGAAGCTGGGAATAGCCCTCAGCTGACAGCGGCAAGGAAATGGGGTACCTCAGCCCTACAGACGCAGGGAACTGAATTCTGCCGACAACCTGAATATGCCTGGAAACGTCCCCCCCTAGAGCTTCCAGTAGGGAGGGCAGTGACCCAGCCATCTTCACTATAGCCTATAGACTTCTGGCCTACAGAATGGGAGATAATTTAAATTTGTGTTGTCATAAGCCACTAAGTTTGTGGTTATCTGTGACAACAGCAAGAGAGAACTAATACAGTGGGGCCCACTGAATATCCAGATTCATGTAAAATCTAGCCAAAGGCACATGGTTTTAGAATACAGGACATGGGGCACCTGGGTGGCTCAGTGGGTTAAAGCCTCTGCCTTTGGCTTAGGTCATGGTCTCAGGGTCCTGGGATCAAGCCCCGCATCAAGCCTGCATCCCTTCCTCTCTCTGCCTGCCTCTCTGCCTATTGTGATCCCTATCTGTCAAATAAATAAATAAAATCTTTAAAAAAAAAAAAGAGCACAGGACAGACAGCCTACAAGCCTCTAGACAGGGCTATTGAACAGCTCTTAAGCACCTGGCTAATGCAACCGAGTAAATGAATGTAATTTAATTTAATTTAAATTTCATCAGTCAGATATGGCTAGTGGCTACTATATTGGATAGCTCAGCACTAGACAGAAAAGAAGTTTTATGTAAAGGATCTAGAATAGGAACGACATTAGACTTCTCTAGAAATCTACACCCTAACTGTCCATTAAGTGTATTTAGCCTTCACTCTCCAAAAATGGACTTCCCAAGCTTTTTGCTGCAGAAGCTTACAGGATGTCTTCTACTAAAATGAGGGAATACATCAAAAAAGAGGACAGAAGAGAGTCCAACCTAAGAGGTGGACACAGGAGACCCCATGATACTCGCTGTGCAGCAGGCCTGGAAAGCATGCTCCAGGCTGTGGAGAGTCAGAAGGCTCCAAGGAGGAACTTCTGCAAGGGAGGGAAACTGACAGAATATCTGGTGTGTGTGAATGTTAGGAGAGATTTACACAGAGAGCAGAATCAGGGGGAGCATCAGGAATAAACGCACAGAAGACTAAGCTTGTGTGAAAACTGGACAATTACGAATCCCAGGAAAACAAAATGCTGTGTGTGAAAGGAGGTTACCCTAGTATGATGCTTACATAGTGAGAATAACCTGTGGCCTAACCAAGCTTACAGTAACTATATGAGGAAGATGAAGGGGCAGTGAAAGGGATAAGCTCATTCCTTATCTCCTGAAGTGGGAAGCCAACAGAGGTCTAAAACAAAAAACCAGGAAGTAGCAACATAAATCTCTTCTCTACCAATACGGAAGTAAACGCTGAAAGAACCAGCTGAAAGTTGAAACCACTGCCTTTGATGAGCAGCAGATGGCATTGATGGGGCACCAGGGTCAGGGTCAGGGTCCTGGTGTTTTCCAAAACAAGCTTTGTGAAATTAACTTTTTTTTTTTTTTAAAGATTTTATTTATTTATTTGTCAGATAGAGAGCACAGGAGCGAGCACAGGCAGACAGAGTGGCAGGCAGAGGCAGAGGGAGAAGCAGGCTCCCTGCCGAGCAAGGAGCCCGATGTGGGACTCGATCCCAGGACGCTGGGATCATGACCTGAGCCGAAGGCAGCTGCTTACCCAACTGAGCCACCCAGGCATCCCTGAAATTAACTTTTTAAACTATGTGTCTACATAATAAAATTAAGATTTTTTAAAAAATGAGTGGAAGTCGGTATTTACACTAGAAAGTCTCAAGAAACTGTTAGTTAACAGCAGTTATTTTGGGCACCTGGGTGGCTCAGTGGGTTAGGCCTCTGCCTTCAGCTCAAGTCATGATCTCAGGGTACTGGGATTGAGCCCCGCATCAGGCTCTCTACTCAGCAGGGAGCCTGCTTCCCCCTCCCCCTCTGCCTGCCTCTCTGTCTACTTGTGATCTCTGTCTGCAAAAAAAAAAAAAAAAAAAAAAAAAATTAATACAAAACAAAAGACCAAACAGTTACTTTTGGAGAATAAAACCGGATATGGAGAGGGGAGAAAAAGATGGACGTTTTCTACTTACTGCCTTCAGTATTGTTCGAATGTGTGTGTCCGATTTTTTTGTTTTGTTTTGTTTTACCATGAACATATTTAAAAAGAAAATAGTAAAGCAGCACCCATAAAGCTTCAAAAGTGCCCGGTTGGACTCATTTGTTACTACAACCCAGGGTCTGGGATGCCTCAAAGGAACTCAGGTCAGCAACAGTGTCAAGGGCACAAGAAGGGAGGCAGTGAAACCCAGGGGAAGGCCCCCTCCGCGGCCTCCAACTTCTGCACAGAGACCCACTCACCTGCTGTCATGGGGACGACATCTGAACGCAGCAGCATCTGGATGCGGCCGGCTGGCTTGTTCCCAATCTTGATGTCCATGTACACCTGAGGGTTTGAGCGGGCCTTTTTTGCCGTGGGCTCCCCCTGGGCACAGAAGAAATGGTTAGGTTGGAGAACACCCTACCTCGCCAAATTGGAGAGCATCTTCTGCATCCACAACAAGAACCCAGGTGCCACCAGGAAAGGCCTGGGGCCGTGGAAGGCAGCCACCAGCCAGACCCCCCCTGCCCTGGCTAACTCAGCCCTGCCCCACAGGCTCGGGACCTCATGGCACTGGCCCTCAGACTCGTCAGCTTGCTGCACCCTGGCCTACGATCACAGAATCCCACCTCCCTGGCCCACTACGCAGCTCTCCACACCCAGAAACCATCTCATGCGTCAGGCGGACAGCATGTCCTCCCCTCTGCTCAGCCCCTGCGGACCCCCAGGCTGGCTACAATGGAAGCCAGGAGGGCAGCCTTCTGGCTTGCTCAGAAGACAGCAGGGGAGGGAGGGAGCCTGTGTTCCACCCCCTGGAGACGAGGCTAAGAAGGGGGTAAGAGACATTTGCAGGCATCGCGTGTTCCAAAGAGAAAAATCTAAAGTTCATAACTGGTTTGGGGCTCAGTTTAGTGGCGGTGTGCTGAGATCTGGCAAGGGCATGGAGGACATGGCTGCTATGATCGGCTGCCACACACAGAGCACTTGCCACAAGCAGGAGGCTATTCTCAATGCTCATCAGCTCTTTACTACCATCCTGACGAGCCAGCCGTGCCACTATTTATCCCCATTTTATAGGTGGGGAAACGGAGGTCCAAGGAAGTGCAGTAACTTTTCCAAACCAAGAGGCTGGTAAGTGATGAAGCTGGAAATGAAACTTCAATCATCACCCCACCCCCAAGCCCACACTCTTTTATTTATTTATTTACTTATTTATTTGATAGATCACAAGTAGGCAGAGAGGCAGGCAGAGAGAGAGGAGGAAGCAGGCTCCCTGCTGAGCAGAGAGCCCGATGCGGGGCTCGATCCCAGGACCCTGAGATCATGACCTGAGCCGAAGACAAAGGCTTTAACCCGCTGAGCCACCCAGGCGCCCCCCAAGCCCACACTCTTAACCACGTTCCTCTACTTCATTTTTAGTTAGTAAGATGCTGACAACAAGGTCCCTAACCTGACAGAATCCCTATCTAGAAAGGGACAGGCAATAAACACTCGCGTAGGCTGCACAACAAAGACATACAGGGAAACAGACTCATTTTCCAGAGGATAGAAGTGAGACAGTGAGGTGGGGGGACAGGAGCTGGGGCACACTCCCCCAACTTTATCCCTGGGAATGGGCAGTAGGAGCCCCTGAAAAGTTCTCGGCAGGAGTCAGGGCAGCAGTCTGTAACTTAAACAGATCATTCTAGCTGTCCTGATGAAGGGCTAGGGAGCACTGCAGCAGAGACCAGCTAGGGAGCTTCTGCTATTATGTGCAGGAGAAGAGGCTGCGGGGGGCAATGGGACAAACAGGGGAGGGGGACTCAGGAGGGTCTGAGAACTCAGCAGCATCCGAAGACACACTGGCTCTGTTCGGCAGATGGCGTCTCTGACTGTGAAGGCCACAGGTGTGCTCTGCTTTGCAACCCAGTTTCTGGCTTGGGTCAATGTGTGCAAGGATGGATGGTGGCAAATCGACAAGATGGAGAACAAGATTAGAGAGAGGAGGCCACCCATTCTGGGCAACTCGATGTTGCCTGTGACACTTGGTGGCCGAAACGTCTGCAGCTTGACACTAGAACAGGGGCCAGGAAAGGCAAGAGCACAGGAGAGGCTGCAAAGATCCGTGACTGCTACTGTTTCAGCCAAGACGAGAAGGGAAGAGGGATGTCCCGAGTCCAGAAAGAAATCCAGAGAACACCACTCACAGGGAGTGCTGGGAAAGCCCAAGGAGCCAGCCAGAGAGGGGTGCCCAGAGTCGGGAGAGAGTGCCCGCAGGCTGCTCCTGGGGAGGGAGAACCCGAGCCCGCGTGCAGACTGAGGGAAGGTGCCACCACCCTGGCCTGCCTCCCCTGCAGGGACAGGGAGACCATGAGCCTGGGCAAAGCGCTTTAGTGAAGGAGGGACTGGGCAGGAGGGGTGAAGAGGAGCCCTCACTCGCCTTCCTCACCTCAGGCATCCTCCTTATCAGCAGGCAATCCCAACCCGGGACTGGGCAGGGCTGGGCAGAGCGGAGTAGCTCATCACACAGAGCACAAGGTGAGGGACCTACCACTTCTCTCTTTCACTCACTCAATACCCCCTTTACCACAATACTAAGACCTCGTTTTTCATTCTCTCTGCTTTTGTGTATGTTTTGCAGATTTCCACAAAAACTTGAAAAAAAAAAAAAAAGTCCCTTGTGGAAAGTGCCAGCCCCCCCGGGGAGGCACATGCCTTCGAACTCACCTCCTGGGTTTCCACTTTGGGAGGCTCTGACCCTTCCTCCTCCTTATTTTCTTCAAGTGTCTTCCCAGAAAACTTCTTCAGCCAGTCATCATCTGACCACACTGCAAAGAAAAGAATCGAACAAATGCTCAGAAATTCAAGCCGTTAGCCCTGATTCTCGCTAGCTGCTTCTGTCTGCAAAGTGGAACATACTCAGTGGCCCTCTCAGCCAGAGGCTTCAGCTGAGGGAACTCCCAAGTATAAAGTTTCCACTGGGAATGTCAGCCCTGAAGTCCAGCTCTTAGAAGGCCAAGTAAAAAAAAGTACACCAAGGGGCACCTGGGGGGCTCAGTTAAGCGTCTGCCTTCAGATCAGGTCATGATCCCGGGATCCTGGGATCAAGCTCCACACTGGGCTCTCTGCTAAGCAGGGAGCCTGCTTCCTTCTCTCTCTCTCCGCCTGCCTCTCTGCCTACTTGTGATCCTTGTCTGTCAAATAAATTTAAAAAAAAAAAAAAAAGATGGAAGGTGTAGCCTTGCCAGTTCCAGCCCTTGATGGGAACATCTCAGGAATGAAGCGGAGGAAACTGGGGAAGATGGGAGATCAAGCAGGGTTTCTCTCCTAATGCAAACAATTACTCTGAGAAGCTCAACCTCTTTTTTATTTCCCACAAAGGTGGTTCATGCCCTCTGCCAACACGAACCATCCAGAGTGGTGTTCAGCACCTACTTCCAAGTAAATCGGGATAAAAATGCAACCAGGGGGGCGCCTGGGTGGCTCAGTGGGTTAAAGCCACTGCCTTCGGCTCGGGTCATGATCCCAGAGTCGTGGGATCGAGCCCTGAATTGGGCTCTCTTCTCTGTGGACGCCTGCTTCCTCCTCCTCTCTCTCTGCCTCTCTGCCTCCTTGTGATCTCTATCAAATAAATAAATAAAATCTTAAAAAAAAATGCAAGCAGGGCCACAGTGGAGGGCACGCTGGGGAACCCACATTGCCCCCACTCACCTGGTCTGGAGGAGCCCTCCTTAATCCTCATTGGTTTTGCCAGATTGACACGAATTGTCCGTCCAAAGAGCTCAGATTCATTCTGAAAAGATTGAAAACCTAGCTGCTTAAACTCCGTGAGGTTACGAGAGTCACACAGCTTTGCATCTGCTCCTGCTACAGACAAGACACGCTCAGGACTCGTTCTCCCTTAATCTGTGAGCCCCTAGCAGCAAGCTCTGTGCCCGCCGCCCAGCAGCCCAGGCGCTGCAGGCAATTTCCCTCCATCACACACCTTTCTTTCATACTAGCAAAGGCCTGTGCTCCTGAAAGTGACCCCAGGTCCAGAGGGCCCTGGGATTACAAGGATACATGTAGTTTCTATGTACTTGAGCTCACCTTTAAAAGCTAAGATCTGCTTTGAAATGGTGAGAAATGATCTCGGGGGGTTGAGGAATATGTTCAGTGAGTGGGTAACAGAAGAGGAATAAAGAACTTTATCATCCAAAGATAACTGGTACCAGGAATGGTCACTTCATGTAAATCCATTCAGAGCAGTGAAGAAAATTTCACAGTAAAAAGTTAAGGGGAATAAAAAAAAGGAATGGGACTTTACTGTGATTAAACTAAAAATAAGGGAAATAAATTTATTTTAAATTTCAGGTTTAACTACACACTAATTTGTAGGGCAAAGATACAATGCGTGCTGGTTAATTTGTAGTGTTTTTTCCAACAAGATTCTATCAACAGTGTGCTATGACATCACTGCCCTTCCTATCTGATAAGAAAGTCACGAATATTCCAGCATTTCATCATTACTCCCAAAGACCTCTCCAGGATATTAAAATCATCGGCATCAGTAGCACCCCCTGCCATTATCCTTACTGGAATTCCTCACTTGTAATTGGTCTGAAGCTTTATGAAATTCTGCCTCTTCTGCAAAATATGCAGTTTCACTGTGCAATCGATTTACATAGTGTTTGCAATTTATTATCCTAGACATGGGGTGGCTGGTGAGAGACTGGCCAATAACAAGGATTTGAATTTTTATCACTGTTAAACAGGGAAGGACATTTGAGTAAGGACTGATCTTATAAGTGATTAATTCACAGTGAATCTTCTTATACAACCACAGGTTTTTTGATTCCCCGTGCAACCTTGTAACTTTGGCAGTTCAGCAAACCAACAGATGCACAAGGCCCCTCTGTACCACCCAAAGGCAACTTCAGTAAGAATGAAGATTCTCAGCCATACCATGTTGTCAATAGCTGCTGCGGCATCCTGCCGAGGAAAGACAAGGTCAAGTTTAGCTTCTTGTGGTGTCTAAACACATACTCGTAGCAACAGAAAAACAGAGTAAAACAAAACAGGAAAAAAGTCCCATCTATACCTCCTGCCTGGGCTGTGTGTCCATCTAACAAAGAGCGTGTCCTGGCTGAGTTTAGAGCTGCTGGTGCAGCAATCTGCCATCTCGAGGAAGGCGTAAGAAATATTCACCAGCGATGCCAGGCAAGAACGCTCAGTGAGCAGAGCTGCAGGAGCCTGGCAGAGCAAGAGGGACACGTCTGCGTTGTTAACAGTCTACAATTTAATTAACTGAGGGAAGCTTTCCATCAAGCGGCACTTCCTGTCTCTATGAAAGCATCAGTAAGAGGCCTAGAAACCTGACCAAATGGGAGATGAGCTGCTTTTGTAATCAGTAACGACACTAAAAGAAGCCAAAGACTAAACACAGGTAACACAGAATTTTCTCACCTCTGCCAACTCAAATTCAACAAAAGCAAATCCTCGGTGTTTTTCTGGGGGGGGGGGGGAACAAAAATAAGTAATTACCCTGGGGGGCAATGGAAAGAAACAGGGTTACAAGGAAAGTGAAGTCAATCACGTGCCATATCCTGACACTGGAAATTCCACCCAATCATTGTTGTGGAAGAAGGAATCTCCTTCTTCAATTCTTCCCAGTTTAAACAACATTTCAAGCAATACTGAACTTTGTCTTTTAGAAAACATGGCTAAGTAATGAATTATACTTCTAATCTCTCAGGCAGTCAATTCTTCTACCAAAGCCAAATTAAAACCTTAACCTCAGCATACAAGGCAAGCAGAAAAATGAAGTTATTTAACTTCTCAATTACTGATCCCACATTTTGAGCATCAACGGTGCATAAAGCACGAATCCTAAAACCCCGAGTAGGATGCTCACTCCTTATCCTCAGAAAAATGCTGCTATAACTAGAAAGATCACTGTCCTGCTGCCCTAATGTGGCACCCTCTTGAACTTTCCATATCAACCATGCCAGAATGCATATTTAGAATTTTTTCAAATTCTTTTCCTCTTAGGATTCTGAACATGACACGAAAAGGACTCACCTGTTTCATAATCCAGAGGAATCTGAATATCTGTGATGTCGCCAAAAGGGATAAAAGCAGCATGAAGAACTTTGTCGTCCACCTCCTCTGCCAACCCACCTGCAAAGATGCCAAGCGCCTTCTGAGCCACTGTCCTCCATTCTCTTGGGAAGTCCCTGCAGCCCAGTTAGCGTGTGACAGCCAAGGAGAAGGGTTGTTCCATTCAGTCCTTTGGGTACATAAGCACGTTTCTCATTTGCTCCCTCAACCATCCTTATGAAACACCTCTTCACCTTTTCTTGCAGGTGCTCATCTTAGCGCCAGGATTTCTGCAATAGCTTCTAAACTGGCCTCCCTCTCCTCCACACAGCCAACTAGAGCGATTCGGGGAACATGCAGATTTTAATCCATCACTTCCCTGCTCAAACTCCTTCAAAGATTTCCCACTGTCCTCAGGATAAAGTACAAACTCCTTAGCAGTGAACACAAGGCTCTTTACAACCTGGCCTCTGTCAATCACTTCACCCTCTTTTCCCTCTGCTTCCTCAATTCTCTGGGTTTCCCGCAAGAGGACCCCTTTGCTCCATGGGTAAGGCTGTTTCACACCTTCGAGTTTTTGCTCTTGCTGCTCCCTTTCAGTAAACACAGCTGCCCCTACTTAGGCTACAAAGCCCTCATCAAACTTCGCTACGGAGGTTTTTCTCACTTCTACTGGGTTAGTCTGGGAACTCCGTCTTTTAGGGCAGGAGCCAGGACTGAGCCATCGCTGCAGTGAGAGTCTGTAAAACGAAGGAGCGCGAAGATCTGGTGCCTCATAAAATTCCTCTACCAATCCTCCCGGCCCAGCAGGTGAAGGGGTTCCCGTTAGATCTCAGCCGGCTTGGAAAGGAGCCGGAAAGACTGCGGAAGTCTGGGGCTAACTCCCCGAAGCAAAGCAATACCGCCATCGATCCGGCCTAGACAGAGGCTCGCCACCCTCCGCAACCGTAAACGCGTTCCTGCCCCACGCCAAGACCCACTCCGGCCCGGTTAGCCCCAATAGCGCCTAGCTCCGCGCTTGCTCACCCACGTACAGCACACGCTTGGTAGTGGCCATCTTGCTCCCGCGCTCACCCGCCGGAAGTCGGCGTTCACCCCGCCCCCTTTCCCCTGCCCCGCCCCTCATGCCCCGCCCCCGCGTCTAGGTGCCCGCAGACCCCGCCCCCGGCTGTGAGTCCTCGTCCGGGGTGGTGGGAGGTGCGTCTGGGTCTGTGAGCCGCCGCGCCCAGACCAGGTCTGTCGGTGCTCGGTGCTTTGGAAACCTGCCTGGGCGGAATCCGCCAATCCGCCAGTGAGAGAGCGAGCACAAGCAGGGGGAGTGGGGAGAGGGAAGCAGGCTTCCCGCTGAGCAGGGAGCCCGATGCGGGGCTCGATCCTAGGACCCTGGCTGATGACCTGAGCCACCCAGGTGCCCAGGTTTTTACATTTTTAAATAGATGGTGAGCGTTTTTAAAACAAGAGTATCTTGTCACAGGTGAAATTAATTATTTATAAAGTGTTATTGAAACGCAGGCATGCTCATCTCTTTTAGTATGGTCGGTGGCTTCTTTCACACAGGATCAGGAGACCTACCTGAAATATCTACCGCCTGACTTCTTAGGAAAAAAGTATGCAACTTTTGGAATAAACCAGTACATAAATCACAGATTGCCATTTGTGGTAGAAAATAATGGGACCACCTATTTTTCATAGAGCTGTGGGTTAAGACCTCTTTGAGGTCACATTTAAGCCAAAACCTTGGGCCACCTGGGTGGCTCACTCGATTAACTGGGGGACTTAGGCTCAAGTCATGATCTCAGTGTGGGCAGACTGAGTTCTGCTCTTCACCTCCTGTTCCTAGCTGGGTGCAGCCTGCTTAAGATTCTCTCTCTCCCTCCGCCCTCCCCCCACCCCCCACCACATGCGTGCACTCATGCTCGCTCTCTCTCAAATAAAATAAAATAAAATGAAATAAAGTTTCCTCTAAGCCGAAGCCTAAAGGAAGAAGCCGCAGGGAGAGAAGGAAGCAGGGAGATTTGAGGGAGAGACACTTGCACACACTCAAGGAATGGAAAGGTCAGAAGGTGCAGGGGAGGGCCATGAGATCAGGCAGGAAAAGTGGGCAGCGGCCACACCAAGCAGGGCCCCATAAACCATGTGAGGGGTTTGGCAGCTTGGAGAAGCTACTGGAGGTTATCAAAGGGGAGTTCATGGTCACATTTTATGTTTTAAGATAGTGCTCTGACCACTATGTCCAGAGAGGATTGGGTGGAATCCTGGAGACCAGAGGGTTAATGCAGTTGACTAGGAAAGAGTTGGTAGCTTTTCCCCTTCAATCCACACTCTAGCTTTTTCCTAGAGTGATCTTTCTTCAAAATAAACATAAAGTCTCCAGAGCTCCCTTCTTAAACACTTATGAATGCTAATAACAAGGCTCCTAGAGCCCTTGACAAGGGGCCATTGGCTGTGTCAAGTCAACCTCAACCTCCATATTAACTCTGGCCTTTACCACATGCCCTTTTCCCTCGCCTCTGCCTCTGCTCGTCTCGTTCTCCCCTTCCTCCATCAGGAGTTACCCGCCAGTCCCGTCAGAGTTCCTAGTTCAGCTTCTGCAGATCAGAGGCCACAGCCCTCAAACCCAGAAGCCAATCAAAAACACACCATGTAACTATAGTCAGGTGTGTCTGTCTGTCCCACTTGGACACAAGGCCTGGGCCTGTTGTGTTCCCAGAGCCAAGCAGTAGCTGACCTCACCAACCTCAGGCCAAACCACGGAGATGCTCATAGAAATGAGGCTCTGAGATCTGATTATGGCATCTCCTTGGGTCCCTGGCACGATTCCAGACCCACAAGGTCACTCTCAAGAAGAATCTGGCCAGGTATCCTTTAAGTAGGTGTGGAATAATGAAAAATACATATATTGGATCTTTGTACCCGGCAAAGTTGCTCCTGAGCCCCTGTGCCTCAGCCATGTAACAAATTGAGAAGTATTTATTCATGGAAACCTGGTGGACTTCAGGTAAGAACCATGGGACTCTGGTGTTTTGCCTGGGGCTACTGTCCCAGCTTCCATCTTCCCCTCCAGTTCAAGGAGCGTCAAGGCCATTTCAGCTCAAGTGGAGTGAGCTGTGAGAGAGCAGTAGGAGGTGAGGCCGGAAAACCACTGGGAGATCAGATCATGTAAAGCTTTGCAGGTGATTGTAAGAACTTGAACTTTTATTCTGAATTCAATGGGAAGACACCAGAGATTTGCCCAGAGGAGGGACAAGACCTGATGTGTTTTAGTGGAACCATTCTGGCTTCTGTGGAGAGAGAGGTCAGTTATCAAACTATTACAAAATTTCAGTTGAGAGATGGTGATGTGGATGGGAGGCAAATGGCACTGGAGGTGGTAAAAAGTGGTGGGATTATATATTGGATATGTTCTGAAAGTAGAGGGCAAAGAATGGGAGAGAAGGAGTTATGTTATGTGTTTGTTTTATACCCTGCTGTGTTTTACTTTAGGAGTTTTCCAAATATTTTAACAAGTTTGGGCTAAATTTTCTTTTCTCATACTAGCCTCCCAGATTTGTTTGGCATCCATTAATAGGCCCACAGTCTTTATCTGCAATTTAAAATTCAGAATAATAGGGACTTTTGTTTTTTTTTTAAAGGGAGAGTACTTCTTCAGCAAACTCATTTGGCAGCAAAACCTGATCTGAATTGAGGAGAGCCTATTTATAGTTTTTAAAAAAATTTTTTTTAAAAGATTTTACTTATTTATCTGACAGAGAGAGAGTGAGAGAGGGAACACAAGTAGGGAGAGCGGGAGAAGGAGAAGCGGGCTTCCCGCTGAGCTGGGAGCCAGATGCGGGGCTTGATCCCAGGACCCTGGGACCATGACCTGAGCC
The DNA here is from genome assembly GCA_003697995.1 of Taxidea taxus jeffersonii. NCBI lineage: Eukaryota > Metazoa > Chordata > Mammalia > Carnivora > Mustelidae > Taxidea > Taxidea taxus. The sequence continues at coordinate 22,188 of RCUC01151198.1, forward strand.
GAAGGCAGAGGCTTAACCCACTCAGCCACCCAGGCACCCCAATTTTTATTTTTTTAAAGATTTTATTTATTTATTTATTTGACACAGAGAGAGATCACAAGTAGGCAGAGAGAGAGGGGAAAACAGGCTCCCTGCTGAGCAGAGAGCCCAATGCGGAGCTCAATCCCAGGACCCTGAGATCATGACCTGAGCCGAAGGCAGAGGCTTAACCCACTGAGCCACCCAGGAGCCCCATATCCCATTTAGTATGTAATACTACAAAGATATTAACATATTTGATTGTCAGAGTTGGTCCAGACTTTGCTGGAGGTATTGTACACAACTTGTGCATTGTATTATCCTTCTAAACTCCCAGACCCCAAAGAATTTCAGATAAAGGATTGCAGACTTAGTTTAACCTAATAAAATGAATTGGTCAGGTTTCTCCTCTCTCTCTTTCTGTTGTTATTTGAAGTCGTTAGTATAAGAGAGGGGATCATTTCTTTCTCTGACCCGGGAACACCCTGGATTTCATGTGCTGCTGTTCTTGCTCATAGCAAGTCATTTACTTTTCATGCGAATCCCTTCTCTGGTGCCACTGTGCCCTGCAGTACCCACCTGGGCCGAGCCTTGCTGATTCCGTTTGAAGAAGCCTAATCTTGCAATTCAAAGACATCAGAGATACTACAGACCGGTGGTTACTGAGTCATTTGATTTGTAGAAGCTACTGGCTGTTTCACTGAACAGTTTGGGAAGTTTACGGCTTTTCGGAATTGTATTTTGTGTAATGATAGAGCCCAAATTTTAATCTTACCTCTAGGGGGCAGTCATGGACCACAAATTGGAATGCTTTTAAAAAACTGATACAAGGGGCGCCAGGGTGGCTCAGTGGGTTAAAGCCTCTGCCTTCCGCTCAACTCTGGTCATGATCCCAGAGTCCTGGGATTGAGCCTTTGTCCTCAATCCCAGAGTCCTGGGATTGGGCTCTTTGCTCTGCATGGGTCCTGCTTCCTCCTTTCTCTCTGCCTGCCTCTCTGCCTACTTGTGATCACTGTCAAATAAATAAAATCTTTAAAAAAAACTGATACAAAATAGATTAAACTGACTGCCCATTTAGGTATGTATGTATTGTTTTTCCCACTTTACAGATGAGGAAACTGAGTTTTAGAAAAGCTAAGTAACCTAATGAGTTCATAGAAGTTGTAACTGGCATAAGGTAAATCTGGGGTTTTAGCCTAGATTTATGGAGCACTGGAGTCTGTGCTCTTGACAATACTATATTCTTGGTCTCTCTCTCTCTTTCTCTCTCACGCTCTCTCTCTCTATTGCCCCCTCCTCTTAGAAAGAGCAGAGCAAAGTGGTTAAATATACCAACTCTGAAGTCAGCCCGCCTGGCCTCAGGAAGGCTTGACCCGTATGAGGACCTGTAGGGAAGGAAACATGGCCTCAGGAAACCGAGTCCCATGAAAAGTAAGCCACCTGCTGTACCTGCCAATGTCTGGCTCTATCACTGACCTGCCGTGGGACCAACGCTGCTTGACTGCTCTGTGGCTCAGGTTCCTCGTGGTAAGAATGAGATGATAAGGAGATGTATTTTTTTTTTTAAGATTTTATTTATTTATTTACAGACAGAGATCACAAGTAGGCAGAGAGGCAGGCAGAGAGAGAGAGGGAAGCAGGCTCCCCGCCAAGCAGAGAGCCCGATATGGGGCTCGATCCCAGGACCCTAAGATCATGGCAGAGGCTTTAACCCACTGAGCCACCCAGGCGCCCCAAGGAGATGTATGTTTAAATCAACCAATCCCCCTCCTGCTGAAAACTGGGGCTGTCTCCCTTAGAAACTCACCCTCCTTTTCCACAGGGCCTGTTCAGCCCTTGTACATTACCTACCCCGAAGGAAGCCTTCCCTGCATCCGGAGGTATTTGCTAACACTTAATCTGAAGATTCGATCTCCCACGGCCTCTCTTCTGTACTGGATCCAGTTTCCCTGCTTTCCCTGGCAGTGTGTTCAGTTGAATACTCACTACAGATCAGTACTTATTTTTCCTTTTATTAGGGATAACAGTTACTATCTCATCAGATTACTTTGCCAGTGAAATGAGTTAAGGCCTGTAAGGCACTTAGAACAAAGCCGGAGGCAGTAAGACTCATAAGTATTATTGCCATTTGTTCAACAAGTATTTTTTTCAGTGCTACGATATTCCACACTAAGGGTGTGTACCGGGAAGGGTCTGATCAGGAGATAGAAACTGCACGATTTATTTGAGCAGAGAGAATTTAACCTCAGTGATTGTCCCCTAGGTCTAAAGTTACTGAGTGGTTAGCTGTGGGTATCTTGGAGGCAGCAATTACTGGAAGCAATACCACCATTTGGCTGGGAGAACAAAGGGAAGGTATTTAAATTTTAAAAAACTCAAGCTTAGCGGAGAGGCGAGGCCATGCAGAGCGGAGACTGAGATATCTGAGGAGGGGTACTGCTCAGCTGCGGTTGGAGTTTCTGAGCGAAGCGCAATAAGGTTGGGGTCCCAATGTCGGGAAAACCCCAAATGGATTCAGCAAACCCCACAGGAGGGTCTGCTGTGACCGTGGTGAAGTGTTGCCGGATGATACGAGTTTGGGAAGTCCAGGGGAAGAAGGCAATTCCTACTTCTGGCAATCTTGTCGTCCCTTGTACCACCTGTTGACAGAGACTATAGGGAGCCTGCTTTTGGCAGAGCAGAGATGTGATTGGTGGAGTCCCTGCCCTCGCATCACAAGGCAAAGTATGGAAGGGCTAACAGACAACAGCTTAACACAACAGCTTAACGAATGGCACCGTCCCTCCCTTTGGCTACTCAGCATTCCTGTGCACAGATCTTCACGTATTTGAACTTCCATAAGACAATAAAAACAACCCCCTCTTTTTACCTAACAAAATAAAACTGTCCTTCATACAAATGGAGACATCTAATCTTCTCCCCCGAATGAGAAGATGCCAAGTTTGCAGTAAGGGTTGTATCCATTTTTAAGACATCCATTTCTAAGATATGTTAATGACTCCTCAAATTCATTCATAACTGAATGAATAGTCACATGAGCTCATCCGTCTTCTTTCCACAAGCACTCTGGGGCATTCAAAAGGATTCATGCCACACCACGGTCCTTGTAGTCATGATCACCACCATAATGACCAGGAGAAACAGCCACTTTGTCCCCTGGCACTTCCAATAGGCATTTCATCATGGTCAGCCACGGGTAGTAGTTTGATTGATTGTAAAGTCTTTGCATGCTACAACTGCTATCATCCCATTGTCCCATTGGTACTTTTTGGGTGGGATGGATGTTCCTATCAGCATTGGGCATTCCATTGGGCAAGGAGGTCAGCACCAAGTTCAACTCCAAGAATACAACCAAAGCAATGTCAAAGAAATTCCCTCCTGTCACATTGTCTCAGTCAGCCAGAGCCTAATCAGGAGATAGAAGCCCACCAATGATTGCAACAGAGAGAACTGGATATCAGGAATCAGCTATGAAGGTGTTAACAGACTCAATAAAAGTCGCTGAAGGAGATCAGAGATGAGAGCTGAGTGATCCAGACTCCGTGTGAGTTGGGAGGAGGGCAAGGCAGAGCAGGAACACAGGCCTCTAAAGATGAGCACTGCTTGGAGGATGCTGGTGTCTCTGAATCTGGAAGAAGGTTCCATGGGGCTGAGACCCATGTTTGGGGACAGGGCACGGGCTGGTTAGTGCTGGTATCTCTGAGATGGGCACAATGGGGCTGGCTTTGCAAGCGGTAGGAAATTGGACCCTGGACTCCGCTGCTTTTGCAAGAAGGCGTTGCTGTTACTAGGGAGTCAGAGCTTTGCTGGAGTGACACAGAAAGTGTCAGCCCTCTCGGGAGTCCACTGGAAGTTTGCAGGGCATGGGGCAAGGGAGTTAGTTTCTTCTTCCACCCCTGTCCTTGCGTGCACACCCGGAAGATATGGCAAATTCCCTTCCAGAGCACTGCAATAAAGCAAATATCATAATAAAGCGAATCCGATGAAGTTTTTGGTTTCCCAGTGCATATAAAAGTTAGTTTACACTGTACTGTGGTCTAAAGAAAATGTACATACCTTAATTTAAAAACACTTCATTGCTAAAAAAAAAAAAATAATGCTAACCATCACTAAGCTTTCAGCAAGTTGTAATCACGGATCAACAGATCACCATAACTAATATAATTGTAATGAAAAAGTTTGAAATATTGTGAGAATTAGCAAAATGTGACACAGAGACACGAAGTGAGCAAATGCTGTTGGAAAAATGGTGTCAATAGATTTGGTTGACGCAGAGTTGCCACATTTGTTTAAAAAAAAAAAACCCACATTATCTGTGAAGCACAATAAAGTGAATTGCCATAAAACAAAGTATGCCTCTAGTAATGATGCTTTTTGATATCCTTTTATTTGATGATTTGGCACCTTGGGGACTTACTGGCTCTGGAGGGACTGCTCATACCATCACCTTTAGAGGCAGGGGGCTCCTGGCTGGCTCAGTCAGTTGGGCATCCAGACTCACCATTTTGGCTCAGATCGTGATCTCAGGGTTGTAAGATTGAGCCCCATGTCAGGGTCTACGCTCAGCCAAGGAGTGTGCTTGAGATTCTCTGCTTCTCCCTCTGCCCCTTCCCCTGCTCTCTCTCTCTCTCTCTCAAATAAATAAAACCTTAAAAAATATAGAGGTATGGGCACCTGGGTGGCTCAGACATTAAACATCTGCCTTTGGCTCAGGTCGGGATTGAGCCCCGCATCGGGGTCCCTGCTTGGTGGGAAGCCTCTCCCTCTCCCACTCCCCCTGCTTATGTTCCCTCTTATGCTATCTCTCTCTTTCTCTGTCAAATAAATAAATGAATAAAATCTTAAAAAAAAAAAACCCAAAAACTAGAAGTAGCACACAATTTGCCCTAGAGCTTGCCTTTCATATGCAAACCAGCTACCTCCTCTAGTGGGCTTTCACACTCAGGGTCACTATTCACTTGCTCTGGGCACCACAGGGCCATGTACCAGACAACTAAGGACAGCCTCTATACCCCAGAGCCCACTGAAATTACTCAGCCTAGCCGATTCAGGACCTGCTAACTCTGCCTTGCCTGTTCCTTCCAGTGGAAGCTGCAACCCATCAGTCTGTTCTCTTCCCACATTTTCCCCTTACTCCCTTTCCCTCCTGACCCATCCTGGCGTTTCCCCAGGCAGTCCTACACAGTGAGCTCTGCCTTCCTGTTTCTAGGACTGTGCATAAGCAGCCTCCTTCAGGACTGTCATTTCTGTGTGTGCGTGTCCCACCATATCTGATTAAACAAACCCCAATGGGATGCCTGGGTGGCTCAGTTGGTTAAGCAGCTGCCTTCGGCTCAGGTCATGATCCCAGCATCCTGGGATCGAGTCCCGCATCGGGCTCCTTGCTCGGCAGGGAGCCTGCTCCTGCCTCTGCCTGCCTCTCTGTCTGCCTATGCTTGCTCTCTCTCTCTCTCTAACAAACAAATAAATTAAAAAATCTTTAAAAAAATAAATAAATAAACCCCAAGTCCCCCTAGAGCATCCTGTGGCAGCCCCAGGGGCAGAGCCCGACAGGGAGCCGGCTAGCAAAGCTGAATGTGGGCCCCAGAGTCCCAGCTCTAGTCTCACAAAGTCCCTATAGAAAGGGGGTGGGGATTGCAAAATTAAGGAGCTTCTAGTCCGGAGCACAACTGTTCACAATGAGACTGCACAAGCAGAAAACTGTGCCTTTGAGATACGCCTCATCTGAGAACACTTCACAGGGAAGCCCAGCAGAGGGGCGACTGGGGGTACTGGGACTCACAGAGAAGGCGTCACAAAGTGACATCCAGCAAAACCCACAGGAAGTGAGCGGGAACCTTCTGGATATCCAGGAGTCACGTGGAGCAGAACACTGGGGCAGAGAGAAGAGCGAGGGTAAGGGCCTGAGACAGGACGACACTGCCTTCAGGGAACAGCAAAAGGGACCACATGATGCCAATTTTATGTGCCAACGTGGCCAGGCCGTGGTGCCTGGTGCTTCGGTCAAACTAGCTGTTTCTATGAAGGCACTTTTTGGGAGGGATGGATGTTTCCATCAGCAGACTTTGAGCCAGGTGGGTCACCCTCTATCGTGCGGGTGGGCCTCATGCAACCAGCTGAAGGCCTGGAGAGCCCAGACTGAAGTCCCCCTGAGGAAGAAGGAAATGCTGCCCCCACGCGGCACCACAGAACTCCTGCTGGACCCCAGACCACACCAACTCCTGCATGAGTTTCCAGCCTGCGGGCAGGCCCTGTGAGTTCAGACTCACCTGCCCGGACGGGATGCAGAGAACTCTCTCTCCACACATATGTACGCCCTCTTGGTCCTGTTTTTCTGAAATAGTCGGCCGAATGCAGGCCAGGGGTGCAGAAGAGAGTGGGCGCCATGAGCCCCATGGGAGGCGTGGGGGCAGGGAGCCCGTGGTGTGTGGCTTGTGGCCACGGGGAGGGTGGTGGCCTTTCCGTGGGCTGGGGAGTCATCAGAGGGTGCTGAGCAGCGGGTGGCCTCATCTGGCTTTCGAGCTCAAGGCTGCTCTGGCTGCCCCGAGGATCATGGACTGCAGGGCGAGGGCAGAGCCGGCGGTCCGCAAGAGGAGGCCGCTGCAGGGATGCGGAGGACAGACGGACACACAGACGGACACACGCTGCTGGCCCGGACTGGCGGACAGAGGAGCCGGGGTGAGAAGTGGCTGAAGACAGGGCGGTGCCCATGGGATTTGCCATGGGCTGTGGGAGAGAGAGGTGTCAGGGATGACCTCGGGGCTTTGGGACGGAGCAGCCAGAAGGACAGAGCGGTCACTTCCTGAGACCAGGAGGAGCTGGGGCGGACGGCGTCAGGGAGGGGGTGGTGATCAGAGTTCAGTTTTAGACACACTAGTTGGGGTGCCTCTTAGAGACCTGGCCGAGGGGTGTCTGCACCTGGACTTCCGGGGCTTGGGCGGTGCTGTGCCTTTGGGCGCGTGGAGCTGCTGGGCCCGCGGCCGCGCAGGCAGGCGGGCGGTGCTCCTCCCGGGACTCGGGCCTGCGTGCTCCCGTCTGCACCTCGCGGTGGGCAGCGCCCTGCGGCCCCCTGCGCCACACCCAACAGAAGCCCCAAGCTCCGGGCCAAGGCTGGAGGGGCGACGCCCACACCTGCTCCCCACTGTTCCCCGCACGGGGTCATCACCCCGCGGGTCACGGTTTTCACAGAAAACAGGGACAAACCCCAAACCCGATTACCCATGAACCCAGCCCTGAGTGAGGGCCAGGGGACAGGTCTAGGGTTTTTGTTTGTTTGTTTTGTGGTTTTTTGTTTGTTTGTTTTTTGAAGACTTCCCTCTTTCCTTCCTTCCTTCCTCTCTCTTTCTCTTCCTTCCTTATTTCCTTTTCTTTCTTTCTTTCTGAGAGAAAGCACACGTATGCGGGAGCACAACAGGGTGGGAGGAGCAGAGAGGGAGGGTAGACTCCGAGGTAGACTCCGCACTGCTCAGTGGAGACTGATGGGCGACTCCTTCCCAGGACGCGGAGATCATGACCCAAGCCAAAACCAGGAGTCAAAAACCAAGCCAAAACCGACTGAGCCACCCAGATGCCCCTGAGGCCTCATTTTTTACCAGAGCTCGTTACAGTTAGTCCCAGGAAGGGCAACAGGTTTCATCTCCTGTGGCAATCTTGAATAGCTAAATTCTGGATAAAGTATCGTAACAAGTGGGAAGCGGCGCAATCATCTATCAGTAATGTTTCCAGTAATCAGGAAAGGGGCAGGAGAAAGGAAAAGCAGCTATTTAAATTCCTGTGACATGGTCCTCACATTTAGGGAAGTTGAGGACTGGCATGCGAGTGGCGTATATAGCTGAAAGGGTAGGACAAGCAGCTTGTGTGGAGCCCATTCATTCATTCAGCAAATAATTTTTGCATGCCTCCTATGTGCAGATCACCATGCTAAGTGCAAGGGGTAAAAAAGTAGAGACAAGCAGACTCTGCAAATCTGCTGTCTTAGCGTGGACAGCTGTAACAAAATACCACAGCCTGGGAGGCTTACGCAGAAATGTATTTTCTCACAGTTCCAGAGGCTGGGAACTGTCAGATTAAATCCATTTCCTAGTGTGGGTGCTCTTCCTGGCTTGTAGACAGCCACCTTCTCACTATGTTCTTCCGTGGCCTTTCCCTAGTGTGTATACTTGGGGTGGAGGAAGGGGGAAGAAAGATTAAGAGAGAGAGGGAGGGAGGGAAGGGGAACTCTTCCTCTTCTAAGTCCATCGGTCCTATTAGATTTGCACCCCATCCTTATGACTTCATTTAATCTTTTTTTTTTTTTTTTAGAGAGAGTGGAAATGTGTGTGGGGGAAAGGGCAGAGGGAGAGAGAATCCTAAGCAGGCTCCACAATCAGAACAAAGCCCAACATGGAGCTCGATCTCACCATCCTGGGATCATGACATGAGCTGACACCAAGCATTGGACGCTTAACTGACTGAGCCACCCCGGGCGCCCCATGACTTCATTTAATCTTAATTACCTCCTAAAGACCATATCTTCAAGTACACTGGAGGTTAGAGCAACTAACGAATTTTGGCGTAGGGGGACACACAATTCAGTCCATAGCACTCACCCTTATAGAGATTATCATCTCATGAAGATCGACATTTCAACAATATAAACAGGTAAACAAAAATATAATTATGAGTCCTACTGACAGAGAACAGCAAGAGAGGGAGAACCTAATTCATACAGGGTGTCAAGTGCTTTCTGAGGATATGCCATATGGGTTGGGATCTGAAGCATAAGGAATAGCCATTCAGGGTTGCCTGGTTGGGTCAGTCTAAGCATCTGCCTTTGGCTCAGGTTGTGATCACAGGTTCCTGGGGTCGAGCCCTGCATTGGGCTCCTCACTCAGCAGGGAGCTTGCTTCTCCCTCTGGCTGCCTCTCCCCCTGCTTGTGCGCACACTCTCTCTCTCTGACAAATAAAGAAAGAAAGAAAAGAAAAGAAGTAGTCATTCAAGGAGAAGAATGTTCTAGGAAAAGAGACCCACAAGTGCAAAGGCCCTGAGGTAGGAAAGTGTTTGGTATGTTTGGGGGACTGAAAAGACAGTTTTTGCTTTTTTCAGCATATATAGCTGAAAGGGTAGGACAAGAAGCTTGTGTGGAGCCCATTCATTCATTCAGCAAATAGTTTTTGCATGCCTACTATGTGCACATCACCATGCACATCAGATCACTCTGGTTTCTTTGTGAAGAATAAACAATGTAGGAACAGGCATGGAGGAGAGTTGACCAATTCCAAGGCTATTCTATCATCCAGGCACAAGAAGATGGTGGTTGGAACTAGAACAGTAAAAGCAGAGATGGCAAGAAGTTAATTGATCCTGGTGTATATCATTTGAAGTTCGATTTGGTAGGATTTATCGATTGATAAGAGTTTGGGGGTATGAGAAGGAGGTGAAAAGCATGATTCCTGGGTGACTGGCCTGAACAACTAAGTGAAGCGTGGTGCCAAGGGTTGATGTGTGGATGTGCACAGGGAGTCTGGATCTGGAGGGGTTGATCAGAGTTTCTAATTTGGACTTGTTTGATTTGAGATATTATTAGATATACAACCAAAGAGCCTGCAAAAGGGACTATGGTGAAGCCAGCATGTTATAGGAAAGGTGTGTTATAGGAGTCCAATGAAGAAAGTGTCTCAAGGAGGAATTTGTTCAGCTACATTGTTGATGGGATTAAGAGGGACAATAACATAGAAATACTATGGGATTGGGTCAGGGGGAAGATATTTGTACCCTGGACTGCCTTTAGGTAGGAGATGAACACTTCTCCAAGTTCATGGGGGCAGAAGAGATGGATCCAGATCTGAGCTCTTTCATAAATTTGGTGATAGGAAGACAATGGAGTTTGCCCTATTCCTTAACAAAATGCCAACAAAATGAACTCATGTGTTGTGACCATCAGTCAGAAAGAGGTATACGAGATCATCAAAATTCGATCAAGCACATATTAGCTGGTCAGAGCTGCAAGACCAACCCTTTGATACAGTGCCTACACAAAGGGTTCTTGTCACAGTGTGATGCTGAGCATGACCCCCAGAGATGTTCACAGCTCATCAGATCCCACCAGATGAAAGCCTCTGGTCATGTGTAACTTCAGTAAATGAGCAGAGATGGTTATTAGTCAAGGTAGTGAATGTCAGCCACTATAGCACACAGCTCCTAACTGTAAATGGCTTAGTAGCATTCATGTCCCAGCCCAGGGCAAGGCAGTGAGGGCTTTGCTCTACATGGTTCCTCAGAAACCCAGACTTCTATGTTTGGGTTTTCCCTTCTTCTAGGTCTTTGTTTTTTTTCTTTTTTAAGATTTTATTTATTTATTTGACAGATAGAGATCACAAGCAGGCAGAGAGGCAGGCAGAGAGAAAGGAGGAAGCAGGCTCCCTGCCGAGCAGAGAGCCCGATGTGGGGCTCGATCCCAGGACCCTGAGATCATGACCCGAGCCGAAGGCAGAGGCTTTAAACCACTGAGCCACCCAGGCGCCCCTCTTCTAGGTCTTTGAACTCCTGTCTGATGAGCTGATAGATGGAAAAGAGAAAGGATCATACAGAAAGTTCGTATGGGCCAGGCCTGGAGGAGATCATACCACTTCCACTCATATTCCATTGGCCAGAGCTCAGTCCTGTGTCTACACAACAGCTCCGGCTGAGGTCTCCGACTGACACCAGCATCAAGTCCCTGATGTGTGTGTGAAGATGGCCCCAGATGACATTAGCCCTCAGTCTCTGATTTTCCCAGTTGAGGCCCCAGATGTTGAGGAACAGAGAGAAGCCACTCCTGCCAACTATGCCTTTAAGGAAACCCTACAATTGCATAAACCCTAATCCCTTCATAAATTCATTTTTCTATATTGTTCATACTGTTTCTGCTTATCTGCTGTAACCCTGATTCATGAACTTTGGCAGAACAGATTTGCCACTCCAAATAGTACAAGCACCAAGGGGCTCGAGCACCTTCTACTTTTAAGAAAATTGGGATAGGCTTTGATCCAACATTTCTATGCCTAGCAATTATTAATACCTTTTAAAATATTTCTCCCTTAGATCCAGAACATTTTTCTTTCTGATATTTAAAAGAAACATTTACCCAAACACCACTGTCTTTCTCCTGGATGATCATCTTTAAATTTTTTTCTGTGAGTTCTGGATCTTCCAAGAAAACGTTAACACCCTGCCCACCTACAACTTATACAAGTATAATGGGCCACCAATTAAAGACGATGGAAAGGGTAAACTATTTAGAGCCCCTAACACGTGAGTAATCTGAGGATAAAGATAAACTGATGATTCCCCTAGAGCCCAGAACGCTTTATAAAGAATGAGCCAGGCAACGGGCGCTGGGTGCAGAGACGTGGGCGGAGTAGCTGAGAGCGCCATGGGTGTTTCTCAGTGGTGCTTATTTTAGGAGGACATTTATCAATGTTCATGAGGGCATCAAATGAACTAATGAATCTATGACTTATATTTATATATAATTAACTTTACAATTTAGTGAGGTTCCGACTAGTATGTCAGCTGGCAATATTTCCTCACCTGTCCCAGTTGTAATGGCATATACCCACTCAGCCGTCCTGTGTTAGCATTGTCCTGCGACCATGTGGGGGCGGGGTGTAGGTGGGGCAGAACTGGGTTATTTACTTAGAAATCTCTCCCCACTTGCAAATTCTCCTTTCAGAATTCACATCACAGAAGTGTTCTGTTTGTTCTTTTTAAACAGGAAGAACATTTCCCTCATCCAGTCAAGCCCTGTGTGTTCACCCTTTGCCTATCTCATTCATCCCGGGGGTCTTCTCTTTCCCACCCAGCCTCTTCACCCAAGTGCACCCACTACCCTGCCTTTAGTTCTCCTCCTTTGGCCTCGAATCTTCCTGAACCCAAAATAAATAAAAGGGACAAGACAGTAGTTCTCAAACCTCAGTGTACAGAGAATGTAGATTCCCAGAAGTCACCCCAGAGTTTCCAGTTTTGAGACGGTATGATATTCTCTGGGTCACTTCGAGATCTGCCTTTTCTTGCCTCTGGCTACCTCCCCACCTTCCAGATCTGCAGAGAGATTATCCAGCCCCATGTAACCGGGCTCCATCTGCAAATAGAGGATAAGTGAGGCTTCAGAGCCTGCCCGGACCATATGACCTAGCCCCAGATGGCCCTTTAGTCTCAGCCAGAAACTAGAGTTTCTCTGGGCATGGGGAAGTAGCTTCCATGTGTTGACTCCCTGCTCTGTGCCTGACACCGTGCTAGGTATGTTTTCATGCATTGCCTCACCCAATGCAGATCACAAATCCTGTGAGCCCGGGACCATTATCAATCTTGCTTGCACCAAGTAATCACTGAAGGGGAAGTCCCAGCAGGGAGTATAGCGCAGAGCTGGGATGGAGTCAGAATGAGCCCTCCCTTTCCCTTCCCACTTGCTCACCCGAGAGCAGGAGCTAGAACTTGGATCTGAAATTGACCCCTGAGTTCAGTCTAGCTAGCCACAGTCTACTAGGAAGAGGGAATAAGTTTAGTGCTTCCCTCTCCATGGGCTGGCTACTGTTGGGGTTCCCCTGCCCTAGTACCCTAAAGCATAGGCACCTACCCACCTAGCAATATCCAGAACAGGGAGTTAGGCTTCCAGTCACCTTCCATGGTATTGGTGTGGGAGGCCAGGGGAGCAGGCGTAGAAATCCCTATCCCAAGTTTTATCTGTCACCCCTTTCCATTAGGCTGCTGGTGCTCTCCTCAGGACCCAGGCTTCAACCCCTCCAGCTTGGCCGCCTCCACTTGCAGCCCCCTCCAACCCAGTCTCTCCCTAGAAGCCTGAATAACACCAAACAATGTGATTCAGACAGCTCACATAACGGACCACCCACGCCCAAAACAGTCTGGTAGCCCTTGGGATAAAACTCCAGCTCCTGGCTATAGTCGTCTCTCAGTGAACTCTCTTCTCTTTCAGCTACGGAGGTCTTCTTTGAGCTCAAGTGATAAACCACCCTTCATCACCAGAACATTCTTCCTCTTCTTTCCCCTGGCTGGCCACTGCCAGTCCTTGACATGTCATCTTCTTGGAGATGCTCCCCTAAACCTCCAATCTGCATTCAGTTCAGTGCCCCCTTATTTGATCACAGACCCTGTTCATTTCTCTCATGGCATATTGTGACAGTATAGAAGTTGTTTTACTTTTTGAGTCTGTTGTTTCTGTTGGACCACAAACTGCAGGAGAGGAGTTGCCATGTTGGTCTTTGTAATTGTTAATTTCACACGTCAACATGATGGGGTCATGGGGTTCCCAGACGTTGTTCTGGGGTGTGCCTGTGGAGGTGTTCTGGATGAGATTAGCATTTGGACCACTGGACTCAGTAAAGCAGACTGCCCTACACAATGTAGGTGGGCAGCATCCAACCATTCAGGCCCTAATAGAACAAAAGCTGAGGAAGAATTTGCTCCTTCTGCCTGACCATCACCAAGTTAGGACATCCTTTGGATGGATGAAGACTAGAATTTATAGCATCAGCTCTCCTGTGTCCCCAGCTGGCTGACTGCAGATCTTGGGATTTCCCAGCCTCCGTAAGTGCATAAACCTTTCGTTATTATCTATTATCTATCTATCCATCTACCTACCCATCCATCTCTATCATCTTTTGGTTCTGTTTCTCTTGAGAACCCAGACCAATATAGACTCTTTTATATCCCCAGAGTTTAATACTTAATAGACATCCAATAAATATGTATTCAGTAGATGAATGGTGAAAACTTAAAGAAGACAGACATAGGGCTCACATGATAAAGAAGGTCTGGGGCGGTGACAGTGGAGAGTGCTGGGCCTCCCCAGCCACGCCCACCCCTCACTCTCTGCTAAGCACATGTGTGCTTTACAAAGACTTGACCTCCACATCTGTACCTAATTTTTCCCGTGTTTGCCTGATTGCCTTTTCTCTCGCCCCAAAGGAGAAAGTGCCCCTATTTCCCTTTTCCAGACCATTCCACCAACATTTGCCTCTCAAAATCTTCCTTTTACCCCTTCTCTTCTTCCTCTGCACCAAAGGCCTCCTGTTCTTTGGAAACATCTGAAGTCTGTGGCCACTGTTCAGTTGTCTTTTTTTTTTTTTTGTCCCTTGCTATTTTCTGGTTCTTTCTCTGACCCTTTGATTATGTGCTTAGTGAAATGAGAATAATAGTAATAACTAAAATGTATCAATAGTGTATTTACTGGACAATGTTTTATTTTGCTTGTGTTTTTTAGAGACACAGAGAGAGAGAGCACACAAACATGGGTTGGGGGGCAGAGGGAGAGGGAGATAGAAAATCTTAAGCAGGCTCTTCGCCCAGCCTAGTGTGGAGCCCAGCATGGGCCTGGTATCTCATAACCCTGAAGTCATGATCTAAACTGAAACCAAGAGTGTGATGCTTAACTAGCTGAGCCACTCAGGTGCCCCAGCCAGACAATATTCTAAGCACTTAAGAGGCATTGTTGGATTTAATCTTCACAACAGCCTCGTAAAGTAGGTTCTAGTCTTATCCCAGTTTTACGAATGAGGAAACCAAAGAAGTGACATGACTTGCCAAAGGTCACACGGTGAGTGAAATGATATAGATACAGTTGCAACAAAGGTCCTGACTTTCCATCTCGCCATCTCCTTGTGTGCCCTCCCTACTTCAAGGAAAATCCTCCTCCCCACTGCCTGGCTCCTCCACCCAACTTCCCTTCAAAGGCCTCTAGAACCTTTGGGGCCCACTCAGAAGCCCCTTTAGAATGAGCCCACAGTGCCTTCTGCTGGCCTCTACCTCTCACTGCATCTCCTGTCTCTGACCTTAAATGGCCTTTATTAATTCAATCATTTGACTGAAAGTCATAGAAAACACCTCTGGCTAACTTAAGGGGAAAAAGGCGTGGGGGGTGAGTGAGGAGAGCAGAGGATGAACATTAGAAGAGGCGTGGAGTAGCTCATGGATTCCAAGGCAGGGTTGAACAACAAAGACAATTCACAGAAGGGCAGGCCTAGAGCCCCCCCAGCCCCCCATAGGAGACCAGAGAACTTTTTCTCTAGAGCGCTGCCATCAATGTGCTTCTGCTCTAAAGATACTGGAATTTCTATGCCTCTCTGTTCAAAATTCCAAATGCCCAGGAAACAACATCTGACTGGCCCCACTTGAGCCAGGCATTTTCCACAAGAGCAGACTGAGGTTATGGGGTCTCTCTGGTGGGTGTCCCCCTCTAACGGCCAGAGTGGCCCCCGGATGCCTTGATCTGCCCCTGTATTCCCAAAGGGCCTTGGAAGTCTTCAGTGCTGGGGTGTGTGTGCATGTAGGTGGCCAAAGGACGAAAAAGGATCATTCCCTGAGCTCAGTGGCTGACATCCCAGGGCCAGGGTAAGGGAAGAGCTGTGCCTGGGATTAGTGATGGCAGACAGGAGAAGGAGGTCCCTAAGGAGATCAGCACCTGAATCAAGGGAGTTGGTTCCTTTCACTGAGCCACTCATCCCTACCCCAACCGTGAGCCCAACATCTCAGTCACTTTTGATTCTTGAAATTCAATTAAAGTTTCCATTTCACATTTCACTCAAAGCTCTTTCCCAGCCCCGCCTTATGAAGGGCAGACTTAAGGCTCCAGAAGCTGGAGGCAGCAAGGGAGCTCTTAGGCACTCACTCCCTTCCTTGTGATTGCTTCTCTGGTCTGGGTTTGAGGGTGGAGGGAGACAGGAAAAAACAGGTTCTCATGTGACTGCCCCGAGTGAGTTGGGGCAGGGCTCTTCCTTTGGGTCATAACTACTGTTCCCCTGCACAAGGAACCACGTGTTGGTTCCTGGGCTTTTAGGGTCCAACAACAGCAGCAAGTGACTTCAGACTTCCAGACTAGCATCAGCAAGAGTGGGAGCTCCTAGCTTCTGGCAGGCAGCAGCAGTGGTGTTCTGATGATGGCGGTTCTGATGATTCCACTCGACTTAGCCATGCGGTGATCAGGGACTCTGGCTAATATCATTTTCCCCTTTGCCCCTTCAGTCTAGCGGTGGTAGTATCTTCTTCCAATTCGAAATCTCTGGGTCACCTCACTGTCTGCCTCCTCCACTCTCTCCTCCTCTTTCCACTTGTTGGAGACCCCAGGGAATGGTGGAACCACACAGGAGATGGAAACTTGCTCCCAAATCCCTGTAAGAAGGAGAGCCACCCATCTACCTGACAGTGACCCTAGACTGTATGTAAATGAAAAATAAACTGCTATTTCATTTGAGTTATTGCAGGTTGGGGTCTATCTGTTACAGCAGCTTTGCCTTTGCCTCAATTAATAGGGCACATTCACAGCCATGGTTGGCATATTTACGTGAATGTCAGGCACTTTGCTAAGCACTCTGTCCTCATTGGAGCCTCACACAACAAGTACTTCTTTTTATCATTCCCATTTGCAGACTAGGGAACTGAATTGCAGAGAGGTTAAGAACCTTGGCCAAGGGCTGTCTTACTTGGAACCCTACGCACTTGGGTACATATATAGGTAGATATTTTACATGCAAATACATAACATGTATATCCAGACATTCTCTATTCCCATTAGGTTTGTTTTCTGCTTGTCTCCACTCTCTCCACTCACAAGGTTTCTGTGGGGACCGCATCACTTGGAGCTTCTTTGCCCTCTGGCTTCCAGCTGCGTTTGGCCAATAGGAGACATAAGTAGGAGACTCATGTGCCATGGGAGTAGAAGGAGGTCAAGGTCTTTATTCCACCCACTCTCAGTCTCTCTGTACTAGGCCATGTGTTGGCAGTTCTGTATTCCCTTACCAAAGGCTACAACTCCTTCTAGAAGACTCTCTCCTACAACAACATTTCTGCTCCCTCCCCTTGCCCCTTGAGGCCTGGAGTTGGTAATGGCTCTCCATTGGCCCTAGCCCCAGCATTTCAGGATATCTTCTGAATTTCTGTCCCCACAGCCCCAAACTGTGCTAATAGTTCCCTCCCTGACCTATCTTCAGTCATCTCTTTGAGCGCCATCTGTTTCCTGTTTGCACCCTGATAGTACAGCTTGTATGTGTTTTTATAATTTAGGAACTTCTACTGTCCTTGGTAAGAACACCCACCTGCCCTACTCTGTGGACACAAGCTTTGGGAGGAGTTGACTTTACCTAGGGGTAGGTAGGTATGTGCCTCAGCTCTGGCCAATCCAAGCACTGTATCCCCTGTTTTCAGTGACTGGTTCAGAGCACAGCATGGATCCTAAACCAGCCCAGTACACTGGCTGCCTGCACTGGGGAAAAGAAGCTCTCTTCCTTTCTCTGGTTTTCCAACCTGAGAGTGTGTGGGCCCGGAGATGCTGGCTGATACCTTGTCTTTATGTGGATCTCAAGAATGAAGTCAACACAGAAGAGCAAAGCCATGCCCTGAAAAGAGGTCCTATATTAATCACACTATTTAAGCCCCTGAATCAAGCCATCCCCAGGCCAGTCTACTCCTGGATTTTCTCTTCCTGCATCCTCTTTTTGCTTAACCCACTGTGGGCTGGATTCTCTGTCACTTGCAACCAAGAGCCATAATGGATAGAAAAATATTCCAAACTCATATATTTTCCACAAGCAAGCAGAAATCACCTCTAGATAACTTAATCTAAAAAAAGAAAGAAAGAATAGAAATTTGGGAGAGGGATGTAGAGTGGCTCACAGAACCAAAGGAAAAGCAGAAAAATTAGGTCTTGGAAAGGATGTGTACCAGAGTCACCCCCTGGGGATTCAGATAGGAGGAATGAGTGGACAGTCACCAGAGCAGCCTTAGAATAAACCAGTGGTAACCATCTAGACTGCTTGGGTCACTTCACTCCAGATTCAGATGAGCTTGGGCAGGGGGTAGAGTGTCCCTTCAGCCCTACTTGAGACTTGTGCCCAACCCTTGTCTACAGGAGGGCAGGACCCCTGGACTGATAATTCCACCAAGAATGTATACAGTTGGGGTTGTGTAATTTCCCAAAGCAAAATCTGTTTTAAGCAGTTGGTGCATACTAACTCATTTTAGTCCTCAGAGTAGCCCTTTGATGTAGGTACTCTTACTACCATCCTTATTTTACAGATGAGGAAATGGACACACAGAGAGGTTAAGTAACTTGCCCATGGTCACACAGCTGGTAAGTGATAGAGCGGGGATGAAAACCCAGGCAGCCTGGCTCTAGAGTCTGTATATGTAACCCACTACACTATAGGGCTTTTCCTGAAGAAAGTGAATGAAGGGTGGACAAAAACACAAGGTCCCCCTCAGGTAATGCTCAAGGGAGGAATTACCGGGGAACTTCCACTCTCTCAGTATCATTTTTTTTTTTTTTAGCCACCATGTATTAACAGGAAGAGAAAAAAGATAACAGATTTCTATTTTGGAGATTAAAAAAAAAAAAGTCCTGCTTAGCCAATAAGGGAGAGGGAAGGAGTCCAAAGCTGGTGATCTCACTCTCTCCCAGCCATAAAGACTGTGAAATATCTAGGACCCAGGGGAATTCTAGCTGTCACCAGGCTGCACTAGCCAGGGCTGAGGAAACCCAGGGAGTTAGGGAGGTGTTATCCATCATAAAAGCCTTGTTGGTACCCAGCAGTGAGGAATGTTAGCATTTGGTGAAGCAGATTGAAGGGGCCTTTGCCTGTAGACCTCTGCCTTCATCAAACCCTACTGACCTCAAACCCTACTGGGTCTCCCCCTCTGTGCCCCTGTCTTGGGTTCTCCTACACAAGCACGCTGTTCCAGGCATCCTGCTCTGCCCTCCTCACTCTGCAGGAGTAGGGTCCACTCCTTCACGACATGGGACAGGTGTTGTCAAGGCTCCAAGCCTGAGAATAGCAAGGCCACAGCATAAGTCCCAGAACTTAAATCTCATTCTTCGGGATCGGCCTTTAGCTGCAGGAAGTGGAAACCCTGACTACCTCTTCCTAGGAACACGGGTCAGTCGGTGGTAAGAGTGTGGGTTCTGGAATCAGACCTGGATGGGTATCCCAACTCTGTTGCTAATGATCTATATGAAATTCAGTCCCCAGGTCTGGTTTAGCTGAGCTGGTTGAGAAAACATCAAAATACTTCCAGACTGATTGTAAATAAAGAACCACAGGCCTTGGGCTCCCCCACCCCATCCGTAGCTTCTCTCCTATTTCCTTGATCCAGTAGTTGAAGTGCTAGCTCTCGGCAGAACAGAGACCTAGTCTTTGGTCTAGCACTAGGGCCAGCATCCACTTTGATTGATCATGCTCATGTCTGAATGGATTGTTAGGTATTTTTTAAAAAGATTTTATTTATTTATTTGACAGAGATCACAAGTAGGCAGAGAGGCAGGCAGAGAGTGGGGGGGTGGGGAAGCAGGCTCCCTGCTGAGAGGAGAGCCCAATGTGGGGCTCAATCCCAGGACCCTGGGATCATGACCTGAGCTGGGGACAGAGGCTTTAACTCACTGAGCCACCCAGGTGCCCCAAGGATTGTTAGGTATTTTTAATGACCGTGCTCATCTGTGGGATTAAGTGAGAGGATGCCCATAAAGGACTTGGCGGAGAGTTTAGTGCATAGTGAAGCAACTCAGTTAATGTCAGCTGTTTTTTTTTTTTTTAAAGATATTATTTATTTATTTATTTGACATACAGAGATCACAAGTAGGCAGAGAGGCTGGCAGAGAGGAGGAAGCAGGCTCCCTGCTGAGCGGGGCTTCATAGGCTTGATCCCAGGACCCTGAGATCGTGACCTAAGCTGAAGGCAGAAGCTTAACCCACTGACCCACCCAGACGCCCCCAGCTGTTGTTGTTTTGAACATCAAACCTAAAGGCAGAGGCAGGATCAAGATCAAGGTCTCAAGTATTAGAGCATGTGAAGATGGGTTTTGACTGGAAGTTCAGGAACAGTCACAGGGCTCGAGAGGATTCATGGGCGAGGCTGCCTGGGTCCTATGTCTTGCTTCACCAACTGCCCCTTGCCTTCCTTCCTGGACCCCATGCTGATGGCTGGGTGGGGGATGGGGAAGTTGGGATCAGCCACCCTCTAGCCCTCTTGCAGTTCAGGGGAGCTTCTTTTTGTTCTCACAATTGCCAGCTCTACTATGACAGCTACTGCTGGAATCCCATGTTTTGACCACCTCAGAGTCAGAAAAGCTGCTCACAAGAAGTTGAGCTTTGCCTTTCCCATGGCTTGGAGGGTCCGAAAAAGAATATTCTAATCCAAGGTCTCTGCACTTAAGGACTTGAAAGATCTTCAAGAGAGGCAGTATTGTTTTCTTGCTAGGAGTGCGGGTCCTGGAGCCAGACTGCTTGGGTTCAAATCCCAGCCCTGCAGCTTTACTAACTTTGTGAGCTCCGGTGAGTCACTTAAGCGCTCTGAGCCTCAACTTCCTTATCTGTTAAATGGCAGTCATAATAGTACCCGCTTCACTGTGAACATGGGGGAATTCTTGCCTATCTCTAGGTCCCCAGGGCCCCCAGCAGAGAAGGTGCTCAGGAAGTGACACTGTCAGGGTTTTCAAAGCCCTGTCCCTATGAATCGTCAACCAAAGGGTCAGGATGTGCCAGCTAACTGGAGGTCTAAGTAGTGCTGTCATCCCGTGGGGGCCACCAGAGAGAAGACAGCCTGCAGCCCGAAGAATGGGACAGCAAAACAGGTCCCAGAGGGAATGGGACTTAAATGGGTTCCTAAAAGAAATGTCCTCTGGTTCCTCCCCACGGAGCCTGGCCCAGGAATTTTGAGGATCAGCCTTGGCTAACCTGTCCTCATCCCCCATCACCCGCGTCACTTCAACTTTTGCTCCTTCGGCGGAAGCCCCGCCTCCCCCCCCCCCGTCCCGTCTTTAGTATCCCAGCTCCCATTCGACCAATCTCCAGAAGCCCCGCCTCACTTTTTTGACAGATGCCTCGAAGTCCCTCCCCTGCACGTGGCCCAGTCCGAGAGATACTGGCTCCTATCCCCCGCCCCTCGCCCGCCCTCCCCCCCCCCCCCAAGTTTGGAATAAAAGAATAAAAGAATTCCTTCCCACTGCCTTGGTTCAGGAGCTCTCAGCTGCCAGAGCAGCTAGGGCAACCCGGCCGGGCTTTGGGGAGACCCCCAAGTGCAGGGAAGAGGTGTTCCCGAGGCCCTGAAACCTTCCAGACCCACTCAGTGTAAACCGCCACGGGTTTGTGTCAACATCCGAGGCCGGAGACTGGCGGCGTCTGGGGACCGGCTCCGTCTGCGGGACGGGAAGATGGGAGGGTGGGGAAAGGAGGGTCCATGGGGTAGGCAGAGGGACTTTCTGGAGGCGTTCCCGAGAGGCCTCTTGGGGGTCCGTGAGCACCAAGCAAGGCCTGTCTGGAGAGGATCGGAATTAAGGGCTGTAAGGAGAGCACGAGGAGCCTGGGGCCAGGTAGAAGTGTGGCGCTTCGCCATCGGTGCTGCGCTCTCGGCTCAGTCCCACCGCGGCAGCGCAGTGGGTGTGTTGCGGGGGCGGCGCGAAGGCGTGGGGGCGCGAAGCCGACCACCCCAACCCTTCCCTCCCCCACTCAGCTACTCCACAGCTCCTCGTCGCCCTCCTCCAGTTTCGGGTGGGACATGGAGGGGGTCACATCTTGTGACTCATCCCCTCTTCCATCCCTACCCCCGGCTGGGGCCCTGGGAGGGAAGGCTTAGAGACTCGGCTGTGGCTCTCCCGTTTCCACAGCAACCGTGCGGTTGTTTTTGCGAATCCACTTCAATCATCACTTTTCGCCCCAGACTGCGGCCCGGGGTCTGAACCCTAGGGCGGGGTACCGCTGGGGGCATAGCCCTCCCCCTTCCTCACGACTCGGAGAAGGTCAGCGCGGGCGGGCGGGGCGCGCTCTGGCAGCAGGGCCTCACTGGCCATCTAGTCCCCCACCTGAAACCCCGCCTGCCACTCCGCCCCAGCGGAGCCAATCAACGCCCGGTCTTCTCGGGATGAGGCGGGGCTTATGCAAATCGTGTCGCCTCCAAGAGACAAGTGATACAAGAGCTGGGAGGCGGCTCCGGAGCGGACCTCGGAGAGCCTGGCCGCCAGCCCGCGAGTCAGTCTCGGTCCCCGCGGCCCGCCGAGGCTCAGAGCCATCCAGCGACCCGGCGAGCGGCCTCAGGTAATGCGGGCGGGGCCGGGCAGCGGCCCTTGTCCCCTCCCCCTCTACTCTCCATTCCCATTCTCCTCTCCTGCTCCCCTCATTCATCCTTGACCCCTGGTTCCCCCCAAAGGCGGCAGCATCTGGAGGGCCGCCCCTGGGCAGGGGACTCCCACCCCAGTCCAGGCCCCATGGGTCCCAGGGAAGGGGGCCCACCCGCCTCCTTACCCCTAGCTCAGGTAAGAACACCCATTGCTCTGGCCCCCCAACACACACACACACACACACACACACACACACACCTGGGGGTGTGGTGTTGCTGGTGCTTGAGGAGGCACCAATCACTCTTCCCCTTTGGAGATGGGTAATTCACCCAGCATCGTGGCAACCTCCCACCTCCACAGATAGCCCCCACCCACACCCTCCGGCCCGCAGGCAGCTCCCTGTGCACTTCACACCACAAGGCCCCTGCCCCAAAAGACAGCTTCCACCTCCACAGAGAGCTTACTCCCACTTCACATTGTCCCCTCCGACTGTCCCCACCTCCCACCCTTCAAGCTGACGGAGCTCACAGCATATCTGGAAGAGGAAAGAAGCGCCCCCCTCCCCCAGTTCTCCTCCTCACATTCTCTCATCAGCAGCACCACCCCACATGGTCCCAAGGGCTAGGAGAAGCCCCATGCTTGGCTTCTTTCATCCTGGCTGGAGGATGAACCAGGGGCACCACCCCCCAGCACACCTGTCCGTCACTGTTGCCAAGGTCCCAGACTTCCCCTTTCCCCTCACCCCTACAGGCACCAAGTCCTCTCACTCTACCTCTCAAACACCTCTAGTTTGGATCCTCTCTGGCCTTCTTGAGCCCATTCACTCCTGCTCTCCTATCTTCCCGCTGTTCCACAAGGAGCTGCCAAAGCTCCATGTGGACTGTGTCACTCCTTTCCCTAAGGTGGCCTGAATCTGGAAGGCAGAAGAGATGGGTTAAATCTTGCCTGTGCCTCAGCTGCTGTTTGCCTTTGGCCAAGCCACTTCCCTCTCTGATTCTTCATGAAATGGGGAAGGGGCAGGACAGAGGGTGGACTGGATGAGATGGTCTTGAACGGCCTTCCAACCCTGATGTGCTCTGGTTCTGTGGCTGATTATGAGCAAATGGGACCATTTCACACTTGCCCTGAATCATGGACATTTCAGAGAAGAGGCCCGAGTGGCGTTAGTCCTCACCAAGGAGACATTGCTTTTTACTCAGGCCTCCCCCTCCCACATGTTCTCCAGGCCCAGACCCCTTCTCAGCTGTTGGGAGTCCCTCCCAGACCACCAGCCCATGTGGCATGGACAATTCTGAGGTGAAGGTGGTCACTATGGCCCACATCTTGTTTATCATGCCCTGCCCCTCATTAAGGACAGGGAGAAGACCTGGCTGCTGCCGCTATGGCTGCTGCTTGGAGAAGAGCAAAGGGAGGAGAGGAAAGAGAAAATCTCCTGACCAGGGAGCTGTTGTCACTATGGCAACTGTCTCAGCACCAGCTCCTCTGAAGCTGGGTGAGGATGTGGGATTATTGGCTCCCTCAATCCCTCCCACCCTCACCGCCTCTTCCTCATTTGAAACTCAGGACCCCAAGCTCTGGAAGAAGCTTCTGAGCACAGAGGGGCTGTGGCTTTGTGTATGGGGCAATGCCATCTCCTTCACAGCTGGAGGGCAGCCCTCAAGTGGTAGGCAAGAAGCCTGCCCATGTCCAGCAGGGCCACAGCTCCAACAGAACATGCCATGCCCCCAAGGCCTTTGCCTTGCTACTGTGGTTGGCCTTGGGCAAACCCTTCCTTTCCCGGGTCTGGGTTCCATGGTCTCTGAAGTGGGTGCAATGGCAGGAGAACACAGATAAACTAGAAAGCCCGACGCCATTCCAAGGAGGAAGAAGGGGGTTCTGCTCCTCTCATGGAATCCACCAAGGGACACTCATTGAACATCTCTGTGTTCCAGACGTGGCCTTTGGGTCTCTTCAGGCAGTTCTGTGCAGCCACAGAGGGGAGAGCGGGACCGGTGTGGGGCAGCTACAAGAGGGCAAAAACCTCAATGATGGGAAAAATGCTTTTCTCACTCTCTGAGCTGCCCCAAAGCAGACTTGGTTATAGGGGGAGGGGATAAGCTCTTTGCCATTGAGAAAAAGGCTTGAAAGACTTTTTTTTTTTGGCTTGGGCCAAGGCTTAATACAAAGATCTCTTCCAAATCAGGTTCCATTCTGGAATTCTGGAGCATTAGGTGAGGGTCAGAGAGTTCTGGAGCCTATATACTTGTGGGGCTCAGTTCCACAGCCCTCGAATGTTGAATT
This sequence comes from Taxidea taxus jeffersonii, assembly GCA_003697995.1. Lineage (NCBI taxonomy): Eukaryota > Metazoa > Chordata > Mammalia > Carnivora > Mustelidae > Taxidea > Taxidea taxus. Next base: position 46,562 of record RCUC01151198.1, read on the forward strand.
CATGCTGCTGACTGTCCACTGTCCAGGCTGGGAGAGGCTGATCATAAGGAAGTGGGCTTCAGCCAGGCCTGAAGGCTGAGGAGAGCTGTATTAGCCCAGATGGGAGGAAGGGATATTAGGGGAGGGGAAAGCAGCTATGCAATAGCAACGTAGGTCCTGGCTGGGTGAAGACTAACTGGAAAGCATGTAGTTGTGAGGGGAGCAGTGGGAGGTAAGGCTAGACAGGTGGGGCACCTTGATGCTAGATTCTAGAGGATTCTAGAGTGTGAAGGGCCTAATGGACATGTCCACCTTTAGCCTATGTCTTCTGGGCAAAACCAGAAATGACATTGTCTCAGAACACAGAAGTCAGAAGAAAGGCACTCCCTCTGAGGCCACTGAGCCCATCGGCAAGCCTGAGGCTATAGCGTAGGACCTTCACCTGTCAGCTGTGCCCCTAGCCCTGACTATGGGGAGAGAGAGGACATCGTGAAGGTTCTAGAAACACTTGAAAAGAAAGAACAACAAGACTTGGTGCCAGTTGGACCTAGAGAAAAGTAAGAGGGGAAACTAAAGGTAACTAAGATTGCATCTCAGCCCTGGGACAAGGGAGGGAAGGAAGGAAGGGCTGATGGAGAGGGAAGATGACCACAGGTTGCAGGTGTCTGATTGTAGATGAGCAGACTCAGAGGAGATGTTGGGCCATTCCAAGGGATGGATGTTTCCTAGATGTCAGATATGGTGGCCTGAAGCTTGGTCCTCCTGAGGCCAAGAGGGAGATCAGAGCTAGGGTTTTCCCAGAAGGCAGGCAGGAGTGGGGAAAGTCTGTACTGGACAAAAGTAGCCATGATTGGGAGAGGGTGGTCCAGGCAGGTGGCATGGACTCAGCCTGGGTGCCCATCTGGACTCTTCTACTGACAGGCTGTGTAACTCTGAGCCAGTTTTCTCCTTTCTCGGGGTTCCAGTTTCCACTAAAAAAGGGGATATCTTAAAGGGACTGCCAACTTTGACTGGCAATGTAAGAACAATAGAGGAAATGAAGAGGGAGATATAGTCTCCAGTGGGCCTGGGACCACATTCCCAGGGAAGGGAGCACAGGACAGGGAGGAGTAAAAAGGTGAAAGAAGAGCCACGCAGACACCATGATACACACACGTATACACACACACGTGCTCTGACAGATATGCAATCTCATAAACTGACGTGCTCCCACCCACAACCAGCCCCTTACACAGACACTCGGGCATGTCCCCCAGGAGAATGCTAGAGAGATTTCACTTCCCCTACTGGACACCTCTCTCTCTGGGTTCTCCAGATTCCTTGACTATACCCCAAGACTTCAGTGTGCTTTGGACCTGGGGACGGATCAACAGAGAAGGAAACCTGTCTTCTTCTGCCCGTAGGTGTCCCAGAGTCATCCTTGCACCTAGTGTGGCTGTTTTGGACCCCACATTCCAGGTTCCTGAAGATAGCATCCCTCCCTCCCTGGCTTCTTCTGGGAGCATGGAGGAGTCCTCATGCTCTGGGGTAGTGAGTGGGGGAGGATGTTGCTACCCCCGCTGCTGCTTGATCTTCCTTGTGGCCCAGTGGAGGAGGCCCAGAGTTATCCTATGACTAACTTGAAGCCATGGAGCAAGGGAAGGGATATGGAAGAGACCCAGCTCAGGTCTGGTTGTTTGGGGGCATTCCTAGCAGTAAGGATTAGAGGCTACACTGGCAGGCAGTGGGCTATGGACGTGGAATTCCTTCTGCTACCTGATGGTTTCCTTTTCCAAGGTATCTTTATGACAGGCTACCCTGCGACAGGGGGCTGATGCCTTCCAAAAAGACTAGACAGGTCAAAGTTACCTCCAGGGCCATGTCCTAGGAAACTCAGGCCCTGGAGGGATATTCCTCCCATGGAGGTCAGACAAGAGTGCCCACCTTCAGGGCCTGGCAAGGCCTCACTCCTGATGCATCCTGGGGAGGTCCTGTACCTCTCTGCAAAAGCTGTCTCTGTCACAGGCTACATGAGAGGCTTCTTTTCCCATGGGGGCTGACTCTTCATCCTCCCCAAACCTGCTCCTCAACACTACCACTTCCATCCATTCAGCCCCAAATCTAAGCATCTGCCTCAACTTCTCTGTCCCTCTCACCCCCACATTCGGTCACTAAGCCCTGCTGGTGCCCCTCCTAACATATCTCAATCCATCCACGTCACTCCACAGCCTCTGCCCTAGTGTCACCATCTCTCACCTGAACTATGCAGCTTGCCCCTCTGCTCTTTACTTGCCCCCGCTCAGGCCATCTTGCATATTGTAGCCAAAGGAAAAATTCTAAAACACATTCCTTCTCTCTCATCCCAGCATCTAGTTCAGGATCTGCCACATAAGCATTCTGTGTTTGTGGGCTGAGTGCTATCTTCCTAGCCTTTGCTTTAAAATCCCAAGGTGGGGGGGATGCCTGGGTGGCTCAGTGGGTTAAAGCCTCTGCCTTCAGCTCAGGTCATGATCCCAGGGTCCTGGGATCAAGCCCCACATTGAGCTCTCTGCTCAGCAGGGAGCCTGCTTCCTCCTCTCTCTGTGCCTGCCTCTCTGCCTACTTGTGATCTCTGTCTGTCAAATAAATAAATAAAATCTTTTAAAAAAATCCCTATGGGTATAAGCCAAGCTCCTTGGCAGGGATTGAAGGGCCTTCACAATCAGCCAGCTACTTCTTTGACCCAATTATGAGTTATTGAAGGTTGTCCCATATTTCCTTTATCCCCATCATTGGCACGGGACCTGGCACACACAGTCAGCTTTAGTAAAGGCTCAGGGAATGAATGACTAATGAAAAGCAGGATGAGTCAAGGTCATCAGTGCTATCAGCTAGGACTTCTTTTTGTACAGAGGAAGGAGAGAGGGAAGCTTCCTGCTGGGATGGCCCGGAAAGCCTTGAGGAAGAACTTGGGAGATGGTACCAGGGGGATACACAAGGAACCTTCCTCAGGTCCCTGGTCAGAGAAGAGCCTGCAGAGGTGGTGGGGGCCAGGGGCCAAAAGCTCTAAATAGCAAGGAGAGGGTTAAGACTTTCATAGGGGTATGGGGTGCTCTGCTAGGTGTACACAGGAGAGGGAGGATGAAGACTGAGACATCAGCGCTGGTCGGGGAGCAGGTGGGGAGCTGAGACCCCGGGTGTGGAGATCCTAGGCACCAGGAGAGGAAACCTGCTGTGAGGAGAGAGGAGGGGCTGCTGTGGAGAGAAAGACGACCTGCTATGGGGGAGTTTGATGAGGGAAGGGACCCCTCCTGTGTGTGGGGAGGGAGATAGGACCTCCTATGGGAAGGGGTGTGAAGGATAGGGTCTAGTTGTAGGAAGGTGAGCTTGTTGAGGGTAGTGAAGACAGGAGGGGACCGACCCTGCTGTGGAAGGAGGGATCCTGGCGGTGGGAAAGTGAGGTCTGTTATGGGAAAAGTCGTGGAGAAAGGGAACCCTGTCCTCTGAGGACTTGGGGGACCGCCTCTGAGGTGAGGGCCTTGTCCTGGACCAAACTGAGGGAGCCCATGTCCCCCAGGCCCTGCCATGGGGAAGACCAACAGCAAGCTGGCCCCAGAGGTGCTGGAGGACCTGGTTCAGAACACCGAGTTCAGCGAACAGGAGCTGAAGCAGTGGTACAAGGGCTTCCTGAAGGACTGCCCCAGCGGCATCCTCAATCTGGAGGAATTCCAGCAGCTGTACATCAAGGTGGGCGGGCCGGGCGGCCGGGGGCGGGGCCAGGGAACCCCAGGGGGCGGGCCGGGGCGGGTGTGGGCGGGTCCAGTCCATCTAGGGAGCTCGCCGGAAGGCCAGGGGCGGGGCCACGCAATCGCGGAGACTGGCCCAGACAGCGTGGCTGTGGCTTCGCGGTAACGCGCGGTTCACCCTTCAGTTCTTTCCCTACGGCGACGCCTCCAAGTTTGCGCAGCACGCTTTCCGCACCTTCGACAAGAACGGCGACGGCACCATCGACTTCCGGGAGTTCATCTGTGCCCTTTCGGTCACCTCTCGCGGTAGCTTCGAGCAGAAACTCAACTGGGCCTTTGAGATGTACGACCTAGACGGCGACGGGCGCATCACGCGCCTGGAGATGCTGGAGATCATCGAGGTGCGCGGGGGTGGATGCGGGAGTCCAGGTTGTGCTGGGGTGATGCCCCTCCTATCTTCGTGGCGGGTGCTCTCCAGCCCTCCCCAGGCACCCTACTGTCGGGCCTCAGGAGTGTCCTGGCTGTACTCTACCTGTCCCCGCCTCCCGCCTGCTAGGACCCAGTGGCTAACTAGCATTGGTTGGTGCGCAGTGTAGGACAAGCCTTGTCCTAAGTGCTTTACCCAGCAACCTTTGTGGAGTAGGTACAGAAACCACATTTTACATAGGAGGAAACGTAGCAAGTAATGGTTCATGAATCAAATCCAAGGACTCTGACTCCAGAGCCCAAGTTGCTAATTCATTATTTTTTCAACAAATATGTATTGAGTGCCTACCATGTGCCAGGCAAAAGTTCTGTTTTATTAGAACACTCATTCTATAGTGAGAAGATTTTATTTTATTTTTTAAAAAATATTTATTTGAGAGAGAGAGCCAGAGAGAGCACAAGCAGGGAGGAGAAGGAGAAGCAGACCTCCCGCTGAGCAGGGAGCCTGTTGCAGGGCTCTGTCCTAGGACCCTGGGACCACAACATGAGCCAAAAGCAGATACCCAACCGACTAAGCCACCCAGGCACCCCAAAACAGTGAGAAGGTTTTAAAACAAGAAAACAACCTGTGCTATGTCAAGCAGTAAGTGTTATGAAGAAGATATGGGAAGCTGAGTAAAGGGAGTGGGTGCAAAGGAGAAGTCTATGGGGTGAAATGTGAGCATCAACCTGAATAAGGTGAGGGAGCTAATCATGTAAATGGGGAACAGTGTTCTATGCAGAGGGAACCGTAAATGCAAAGACACTGAGGTGAGATTATGTTTGCAGTGTTCAAGGAGTAGCCAGGAGGTGAGAGTGGTATGAGAGAAGTGAATGAGGGGAGAGTGGTAGGAAACGGTCAGGTAGGCAGCCAGGAACCCAATCACTTAGCATCTCAGTCTGTCCTAGAGATTTGACTTTATTCTGAGCGAGATGGGAAGCCATTTACAGTCCTCTGTTCTCTGTGTGGAGAACAGACTGAGGGCGCAGGAAGGCAGAAGCAAGGAGACCAGTTAGGATGCATCCACTGCAGGCCAGTCAAGAGCTGATGGAAACAGCAACCCTGGGGGAGCAGCGGAAGTGCTTGGATACAGGACCTGTTGCAAAATTTGAGCTGACAAGAGTTGCTGAAAGATTGGACATGAGGGAGAGTCAAGAATGGCGTAGGGGTTTTTGGTCTGAACGGGAAGGTTGAATTTGCTATTTACCAAGACCAGGAATACTGGGGGAAGAGCAGGCTGGAGGTGAAGAGTTGGGTTGTAGACATGTGTGGTATGAGATACCCATTAAATATTCAGTCTTTTTTTTTTAAGATTTTATTTATTTATTTGTCAGGCAAAGATCACAAGTAGACAGAGAGGCAGGCAGAGAGAGGAGGAAGCAGGCTCCCTGCTGAGCAGAGAGCCCAATGCAGGGCTCAATCCCAGGACCCTGAGATCATGACCTGAGCCGAAGGCAGAGGCTTTAACCCACTGAGCCACCCAGGCGCCCCTAAATATTCAGTCTTAATGACCATACATCACCTTCCAGTATCCTTGCCATCTCCCATGTTCTCCCTGCCCATCCCCAACCCCCTTCATTCACCACTGATCATTCCTGCCCACTACGAGTGTTCACAGTTCCCCCCTTGCCCCCTACCCCCACCAGGCTATCTACAAGATGGTGGGCACTGTGATCATGATGCGCATGAACCAGGATGGGCTCACACCCCAGCAGCGTGTGGACAAGATCTTCAAGAAGATGGACCAGGATAAGGATGACCAGATCACACTGGAGGAGTTCAAGGAGGCGGCCAAGAGTGACCCGTCCATTGTGCTGCTGCTGCAGTGTGACATGCAGAAGTAGAGGCTGGTGAGGGGCAGGGCCCCTGGCCAGGAGGGGCATGGCCACCTCCCAACCCGACCTCTCACGGGGAGGGGTACTCTAGCCTCACTCTCTGGCCTACCCACCCCTCTGCCCAAGCCCTTGCTCCCCTCAGTTGAGATCCTTGAGGGACCACCTCACCCTGGAAAAGAGACAGATCCTCAGGTATTCTGTGGTCTAGCCCCACCCCGTCTTGGCCCAGAACCAGCATCCTCTGGGCATAGGGAGATGGCTTTTGCCCCAAGAGGCAGGATCCAGGAATGGGGGCTGCAGGTCTGCTTTGAAATTCTGTTCTTCCTGGGATTACGCTTTACAAGATGTGATCTCACAGATCCCAGTTAAAGGGCCAAAGTGGGTCTGTTCTTTGCTGAGGACCTAAATTCCTTGAAGGTGGTCTCTGCCCTGCCCCCTTGACTCTACCTGGCCCCTCCAGCCCCAGCCTGCGGAGCGTTCGTTCAGTCCTTTCTTCACCTAACGTTTATTGAGCACCTGTTCAATGCCAGGCATCTCTGGGTGCTAAGGTTATGGTAGTTTACAAGACACATTCTGTGCCCTCTGGAAGCTCATAAGGGAAGAGAGGCAAACGTCCAGTGGTCAGAGTCTCAGATGGAAACATGGCACACAGCTGAGCAGTGGGCGTGCTGAGACCAGTTAGTTTGAAAGGAACCATTAAATCCTTCAGCTCACCTCCACCGGGAGCTGCAGAGGGATGAAATGAAAGGTATTCGGAAGTCTAGGAATAGTTCTGAGTGGAAGGTTTAAGAAACACTGATATTTGTGTAATACTTATTTTTTTAGTACCCTTTAAAAGAGCTAAAGTCATTTTATTAGTTTAGGATATTAAAACATACTTTATATTACTTGGTTTCTTGTAAAATGATTAAATGAATATAGAAAATGCTAATTTTGGGGGTGGTGGGGAGGGATAGCTGAGAAAAAATGAGGGAAAATACCAGCAAACTGACCAAATAACACCTCTTATCAGACTAAGTCCTGAGGCGTCACCATCAGCAGCTTCTGCTGCTTCCTTTTTAATAACCTTTTTCAACTCGGTGGGCAGCTCTCTCATCGTGCACTTGCTCTGGCTGGATCCTGACTGCGGGAACAGAAAAGAACAAGGTTTGCTGAGAGTGAGACAAGTGTATCTTCCACATCTTGGTAGTTCCTTTCTGGATTTGGTCTTGTTTCAAGGATGGGCTTGTTCTTTCTGCTACCAAAGCAGAAGGAGCTAGAAGAAGAGAACCGCCCAGCCACTGTTTAGGTTGCCAGACTGCATTTGTGGACCAAATGCCTCAAGTGCTGGGGACGTGCTCCATTTGCAAGGCTCTTTCTAACCCCAGATCCTCACTGTGCCAGGTAAATTCATCATCTTCCAGGTGTACTGGCTTTGCTTTCTGCTTTTCTGATTTTGGGTCAGTGAGCTCTACAGCTGCATGCTTTGACTGCCAGAAAACTAATCTTGCTTCTTCAAGCCTTTCACTTTATTTTCTCCTGTACTTGTGATCAGAAATTAGCTTTGATGTGCAGTGGCAGATTTCCTCTTGAGCTGCTGGTGAAAACAGTCTTGTACACAGATGCTGTCAGCCCAGGGTAGGAGCAGGGAATGATTGCTGAGTCAGCAGGGTGGGATTGTATCTCTGGGAAAGAGGAAAGGCATGCCTCTTCTGAGGGTTCACCTGTCCTCCCTCTCTGCAACTGGAAGCTCTTGAGGCTGCTGACCTTTGGTCCTGAGCTCTATGGGACCTTCCTTCTTGCTGCCCTTGAAGGTAGCAAGGCCACTTAGTTGCCACTCTCTTTCTGTCTTCTGCCTATGACCAGCCATGTGGTGAGGCTGGGGATTTACATCCTTAGCCAGGAACCAGTAGGTTTTTATCCAATAATGCCTCAAGGAATGTTCCATTGCTCTGAGGAGCGGGTCATTAGGTGTATCTTGTGCTACTAGTCAGTACCACAGATACATAGATACTCAACAGCCTGGCTGAGCTGAGACTTCCAGACTTTTTTTTTTTTTTAATATTTTATTTATTTTTTTGTCAGAGAGAGTGAGCACAGGCAGACAGAGTGGCAGGCAGAGGCAGAGGGAGAAGCAGGCTCCCTGCTGAGCAAGGAGCCCGATGTGGGACTCGATCCCAGGATGCTGGGATCATGACCTGAGCCGAAGGCAGCTGCTTAACCAACTGAGCCACCCAGGCGTCCCGACTTCCAGACTTTTTACCAAGTGGGATTCCCATCCCCCAAATGTTGAATCTAACCTGACTTACAATCACACAGAACTTCACAGCTTTCAGAGGCTTGCTTGATCTACTCGATCACATTGTATCCTCTGGCCTGGGGAAATAGAGATTTTCATTCCTTTTCTCCAGACTTGGAAAATGAGGCACAGAAAGGGGGCTCCCCTTGTGCAAGGAGGGTGGCACAGGCCAAGACACGAACTCAAGGCTCTAAAAGGGTTTCTTCCTTCAGAGTCTCTCCCTCCTCATCTCTCTGACTTTGAGTCATACCACGTTGACTGTAGGGCAAACTAAGTTAGTTTTGGTCTTTGACAAGCTTCCTGCTAAGAAGTTTCTGAGACGGTGGTCTTCCAAAAAGAAATAGGATCTTGGTTGAACTCCTGACATTTTCAAGCATCTTGTTGTCTGCTTCTGGGCAGCTCTGCCAACAGGTCAGTGCTGTCCTGGGAAGCCTCTGACTCAGCACCCTAGAAGCATCTTGCTCCATCTTTACCACCATATTCCTCCCTAAGAGAACTGTTTTTGTTTTTCTCCAGCGGGTGGGCAAGTCCTGGCTGTGAGAGCGTGTTTGATCATTCCAAGATTTGGACCTATCCCGTGGGCGATATTTGCCAGTTAGGCCAAAGATTCACACCCAGTGGTGTGAACACATAAAGCCAGGCTGGGAACTGAGACCACCAACTTGTTGATGAGAGGAGACACAGGCAGGCCACTCCTTGCTCCCACATGCTCCTGGATGTCCCAGGGACTGTTGCTCAGGGGCTCCTGTGGTAGAGCACTGGTCCTCCCTTGAGAAGACAGGCAGGCCTCTGATTTCTGTGTCAGCTCTGAGGGACTTGCCATAGAGCACATGGTAAGGAGACATTGAATTATGACAGGCAGAGACACAAAAATATACAGACAGTGAAAACAATTATATATTCAAATTCTCCTTTTGAAGTTTTATATCTTCTTTCAGCAAGTCTGAATTAGTCTGAATTGAAAGGTTCTAGAATCTACCTCTTAACTGCATTCTGTCCTTCATCCTTTTGGACTAACTGATGAGCCACTTATTTCTTATCTTTAAAAATCATCAGCAAGGTCCACTTCAGATGGCTGCTCCCATCCTTTGAGCTGTAGTCAGGGTTCTATAACTTACCTTTAAACCAAAAGTTAAGAAAATGGAAGTCCATAATAAAGGCACTTAATCTCTTACCAACAGTTTCTAGAGGTAGAAGTTCATCCTGCTGCAGAGAGAGAGAGGGAGGCAAGGGAAGAGAAAGGAAAGAGAATGAGAGAACAAGCTGGGGTTTCTACACAGGGTAGTAAGCTGACACTGTAGATATTTTTACACAAAAATTTACTAAAGCAACAATTTTCCTGAAGATCTGCCCTGGGTGAGGTTTCGTTCTGACTTTTTAGAGATCACTGTGGAAGAAAGAATACAGTTCTTATGTATTTTATTTATCATTTTCGGAAAAAAAATCCTTCAAATCCTATAACTGTGAAGTCTCAGAAAAATACGGAATTTTCTTTCTGAAATTTTCAAGGTTTTCCTTTTGCCTTTGCCAGAAGGTGGGGCAGAACTGGGCCTCCCAGGGCATATGGCCCTTCCCGATTGGTGGAGGCTGTGGGGGTGTGGACTCCTGGGGGGAAGGGGGAGCTGGGTGCCAGAGCAGGGGGCGTCCCAACTCATTCTCTAGTGTGGCCCCTGTCTCTTCCACATGTGCTGCTCCTGGCTGTGGCTGCAGTGACTGTCTTCACTGTTCAACCCTGTGCTGTATGGTGTGTTTGTCACTGACCGTGAATAAAGGTGTGACCATGCTGAGGGCTCTTGCTCTTCCCTAAGCTGAGGTAGACTAGGGTACAAGACAGGGGGAGAAGAGGCCTGGAGGGAGCTCAACAGTGACGGTGCCTCAGGAACCTCCTTGGGGCCGAGGGCCTTGTTCTAGCAAGCACTCTGGTTATGTGGAACAGAGACCCACTCGGGCTAGTTCAGAGAAAGGGGCGAGCAGATTTCAAGGGGCCCTGAAGAGGGAAAATCAAGAATGGCTGGGCCTTAGAAGGACTGGAACGGAAAATAGGGCCTCACCCTTCTCCTCTCTGGGCCTCTCAGGCTCTCCTCCCCTTGGCAATATTTGCATCTGTGTTCTTTTCCTCGGTTTCTCTTCAGACTCCCTTGGTTTCCCTGCAAAAGTGGCTGCACCCCCAACTCTGTATCAAGACTTCCCAGCAGCAGACAACTCCCCACTGCGCTAGTTAGTTCTAGTTCTCAAGCAAAAGAATCTGACTGGTTGAGCTTGGCTTATGGTGGGAGCCCTTGGTCCATTCATCAGTGACCACACCATGTGCTGATACGTGGGCCTGTGGGCAGAGCAGTTTTCCCAGAAGGGAGCCAATGACAGACAGCGTTGGACGTAGTTTCTCCCTCCGTCTGGTGGAAGGTGTCATAGAGCCCCAAGGAGTGAACAGTGGGGAGTGGGGAGAAAGGCCAAGAGCCAGGATTACAATTAATTATGCTTTATGGTGCCCTTTGTGCAAATTAGGAAAAGACACCCTTTCTGGGTGTAAACAGCCTCATAAGTACGCAGCTGGGCCAGTGGATGGCACCTTTGGCCCAATGAGAAAAGTATACCTTCTGAATAAACAGCCTTGTCATGCCATGGTGCATGGCTTGGCAAGTGAAGCAGATCTTGAATTTCAGTCCCACCTGCCCCGCTGGTGGAGGGTGCAGTGCATAACCTGTTTCGCCGTCCCCCAGGAGACCAGCCCAGGCCCTGAGACCTCCTGGAATGGAGTTAGTGTTGATGTGTTTTTCTTAGAATACCAACACCCCACAGCCCCCACCCCAACCCAGTGGCGGGAGAGGCACTGCTTGTTGCAGGGAGCTGAGGGCAGTGGCAGCTGGAGGTGACTGCTTCCTCCTGAAACGAGCAATTGCATTAACAAGGATTTTCTCAAGGACGCTTAGAGGGGGCCAGCTTCCTTGGCAGGAAGCAATTAGGACAGAGGAAGGAGACTGACCTGCCCTCAGGGCAGCCATAAACCTCCGGAGGTGACTCAGGAGCCTGAGAACTTGAGGCTGCTATTCCCAGCTGAAGCCTTACAGGGGGAATGGGGAGGCTTGTTCCCTACCTACTTGGGGTGCACAGGTCTGGGTCCCGGGTTACCATCTCCTGAAAAGTACCCTCCTGGCCTTCAGCACCTCTGACACAGGTTGGTCTGCCTCCTGCTTTCAGGCTTGCACTCCGTACCATCCAGGTGTCCCCAAGGAATCAGAGTGATCTTCCTGAAGTGTAAGTCTGACAGTGTCAACTCTCCGAAATCTCCCCTTTCCTCAGTGTGATAAGCTTCCTAAGAGTCCCTTAAGGCATGGCCTTAAGGCCTGGGTAACTCAGTGGGTTAAGCATCTGTCTTGGGCTCAGGTCATGATCCCAGGGTCCTGGGATCAAGCCCCGCATTGGGCTCCCTGCTCAATGAGGAGTCTGCTTCTCGCTCTCCCTCCCCCCTGCTCATCCTCTTTTTCTCTTAAATAAATAAATACAATCTTTAAAAAAAAAAAAAAGAGTCATTCAAGGTCCTACAGGATCTGCTTGCCACCTGTTGACCTCCAAAGCCTTTTCCTCCCCTACTTCCCCAACCTCCCCTCCTTCACACTGTACTTGGCCTCCCCATACTGCCCTCCATTTCCCTAAGGCATCTCTGATGCTACTGTGCTGGTGCACAAGCCATTACCTCTCCCTGGGCCCCCATTCCCTATCTCAATGATGTCCTTCTCTGGGAAGCCCTCTCAAAGCTCAAACAATTGACCCCTCTTTTGAACACAGTCCATGATAGCTACCAAACAGTTTCCCTTGGGATTGCCTGTCAGCTCCAGTTTCCAGTTTAAAAAAAACTGGAAGTCAAGTCTCCAGTTTGAAAAAAAAAAAGGCAAGGAAATAAAGGCTCAGGGAATGGCAAGGCTACAACTTGAACTCAGGTCTTCTAACATCAAGGCTATTGCTTATTGTGCTTTCTGTGTGAGGGAAGAAGGGGCAGAGAAGGGTGAAGGGAGCCTTCATGGAGTAGGTGGCTTCTGCCCCAGGTCTTGCTAAAGACCAGCCAACAGGGCCAGGCATGCTGGGGCAGGGCTGCCCAGATGAGCAGTTCAGGTGCTGGGATCCTGGAGTCATGTGCAGAGGGGTGTGTTCCCGGCTTATCCATCTGCAGAAGAGCTGAACCCTGAGGTTCAGGTTCAGCTGAATCCTGGGGTTCAAGTTCAGCTGAACCTTGAGGCGCTAGCCCAAGTTCAGCAATGCAAAGCCAGGGAATCCCTGCACCAAGCCCATGGTCGGAGGTGGCAGAGAAGACAGAGGCAATGGCCAGAAGCCTAAGAGAGTGGAAAGAACAGTCTAGGATCAAGTTTGAACCCTTCCAAAGAGGGATCTAGGGAGAATTCTTAAAGGAACTGAACCCAGAGTCAGACAGGATCCTTAGAGAGAAGCTTAGTCATGTCCGTCTAGAGTGGTTGAGACTTTTGGTTTCAAGGGAATAAAACGCAATTCAAACAAGCTCAAGCAAAAAGGGAGGCTCCTGTAATTGGGAATTTGGGCACTGCTGGGGCCAGAGGCTCAGTGTTATATCCTCTCTCTCTCCACTTCTGTTTCTCTACCTCTGTGACCTCGCCGTCTGCTCTAGATGGGCTTCTCCCACGTCCTTTCCCCTGCCACAGGGAAATATGGGTTCCCAGCTCATGCTGCCCCAAATTAATAACCCCAGAGAAGAGCCAAATCTCCCAGCAACCCTAAAAAGGAGCACAGGCGAGTGGCTCAGCTGGGGTCCCAGGCTCTTTCCTTGTTCAACTGCTATGTCCAGGGAAATAGGGTTTCTGATTGGTCAGATCTGGTTCACATGCTTCTCCTGTGACCACAACTACCCTTGAACAATGCAGGGTTTAGAGGCACTGACCACCCCCTACCACCGAATACTCACAAAACACACGTATACGTTTGGACTCCCCCCAAACTTCATTCTTTTTTTTTTTTAAGATTTTATTTTTATTTATTTGACAGGCAGAGATCACAAGCAGGCAGAGAGGCAGACAGAGAGAGAGGAGGAAACAGGCTCCCCGCTGAGCAGAGAGCCTGATGCGGGGCTCGATCCCAGGACCCTGAGATCATGACCTGAGCCGAAGGCAGAGGCTTTAACCCACTGGGGGGAGCCACCCAGGTGCCCCCCCAAACTTCATTCTTACAGCCTACAGTTGATGGAAAGCATTACTGAGAACTAGTTGATGAACACAGATGTTGTATGTTATATGCATTATATGCTGTATTTTTATAGTAACGTAAGCCAGAGAAAGGAAACTGTTTTAAGAAAACCATAAAGAAGAGAAAATACATTTATAGTACTATATGTATATTTACTGAATAATTTATTTCAATGTATTTATTGAAAAAGTCTGCATTTAAGTGGACCCGCGCACTTCAAACCCATCTTTTCCAAAGGATAGCTGTAGGAGAAGTGCATGGGAAGGGTTGCTAGTCAGACAAAACCAGTAGCCACCAACTTTTGGTGGGCATTGGTTGAAGTGATGTGGAGAATCTCACGGGACTTTAGTGATGAACATTTATTCCCCGACCTCAGCTGGAGACTTGGGAAGCTGTCTGGACCAGAGGCAGCTCCCTGCCAAGGCAGCATGGTCTCTCTTTCAGGGGATCGCTGCTGCCCTCTGCAGCACCTTTTTCCATCTTTCTCTGCTGTTTGGCTCATTCTGCTTATAGAGTTTTTGCCCCCTCTTACCCTCATGTTGTGCATGGCTGCAGCCTGCTGAGGCTCATCCAGATCTTCGTCCAAGTCACATTGCCAAAGGGTGGGCAGACTGGAGAGGGTTTGGGGCCATCTATGGAAACTATCAACTCTGGAGAAGGGCAATTCTAAACATACTTACCCCAATCCCAAATTTTGTTATTATTTCCCCTTTCCTCCCACACAAGCTTTTGTTGGTTCCCCCCAGGACATGGTGGAGGCTGGGAATATCTTTCCATTCTGTACCCCCTTCCAGCCAGATGCCTTCTAGGCTAAGCCAGTATGTTCTCCTGCTGCTCCCACCCACCTGTGCGGACTTCTAGGTTCACACAGAGATGCCCCTTGTCTGCTTCCTGACCTGTACTCCGGGGCAGGTGGCATTAGTGACTGCACCCCGGGCTCTGCACCAAGAGGGGACAGTGCCCTGGAACTCCAGGATGGTGGTCCAATAGTTCTTGGTACCAAGCTCCTTTTTTACCCTCCCTCTCTTGGTAACTTCCTAATCCCCCGGAGTTCTGCAGGTGGACCCTATGAGCGTGAGCCCCCTACTGGCCGTCAAGGAGCCAGCAAGAACCTGGGTTCAGAGTCCCTGGGTGTCTTCCTAGTGTGGGTCCCCGGCCAGGCTGTGGGGACCTGGTCTCGCCACCGACTTTAAAGGTCCTTCCGCCTTGGAGGGGAATAGCTGCCCATCCGTGCCGTCTATTGTGCGCCCGGCTAGGAGCACAGTCCAGCTCAAGGACGGAGCTGTCCATCCACAGCCACCTCTCCCTCCGCAGAACGGACTAAGGTCTGCCAATCGGATTCCCAGGGTCCTGGCACCAGAGGGGAAAGAGGCCGCCGGCTAGCTTTTGGCGGGGGGGGCCAGCTTTTCATTTTTTCCTTTAAGGATCACCATCCTGGGGGAAAAAGTTGTCAGGCCTCTCCTCTCTCGGCGCCCTTGAGCACCAGCGAAGAACACGATCCCCGAAATCCCGAATCCGCGGCAGCCCGCAAGACCAGCTTCAGGGCCCGTGCTCCTGGGAGCCCGAAAGGCCAAACCCTCCCCAGTCACCAACCCCCACCCCCACATTCACTTGGGGACTCAGCTCTCCTCCCGCCCCACACCACCACCCGACACATCCAACATCAGCAACCCGCCCGCAGCCGAGAACGAGTTTAACAAACCCCCGCCCTCCACCAGCCCCAGCGGCTCGCGCGCGCACACTCCCCGCGCGGCCCGCCCCCTTCTCACGCCCGGGCCGCGCCTCCCTGCTGCAGCCCATTCCTGTCAGCGCCGCGTCCCCGCCGCCGCCAGCTCGGGCCGGCAGGGTGGCAGCCGGATCATGGAAGCCGGGGAGCTCCGGGAGCCCCGCGAGCCCGGGCCGGGGGCAGAGACCGCGGCGGCCCGGTGCTGGGAGGAGACCAAGACTTTCTACGAAAACCTCGCGCCCAAGAAGAAACCCAAATCGGTAACGGCAGGGCCTGGGTACGGGGGGAGGGGGGAGGGTACAGGGGAAGGGTCACCGAGGGAGGGTCGTTGGCCCTCTGGAGAGGGACCCGTGGCAGGCCTCCAGAAGGGGACGCAGCTCCTCAGCACCAGAATGTGCCGGGCCCTTGGCACCGGCTCGCGTTTATTTTGGGAGCTCTGCTCCGGTGTTTTTTTCCCCCGGGCTCGGGTTCCACGCCAGGAACCCCCCTCCCCCATGCTGTCCTCAGGGCCCAGTTCCTCCGCGAGCCCGCAGCCAGGGGCGCGCGGACAGCACTTGTTGGCACAGCGGGTCAGCGGCGCCTGCCCAAGCGCCCCGGCCTCGGGTAACCTGACCCTGGAAACCCGGCTCCTCGTTGTGCGCTCAGGTCCCTGCCACCTGGGGCATCAGGCTCCGGACCCGAGAGTCTGCGTTCCGGCTCTGGCTCAAGGCCCTGCCCTGCACTGTGGGCTCCGGGGGCTGCGCTGTCCGCGTCCTAAGGGAAGGAAGCTGCGCTGGGATCTTCGCCCTACGTTCAGGGTTCCCCACGCTGGACTCTGCGCCACAGCTCCGGGCTCTGGTCCCGTCGCAGTGGGCACCAACATCTCCGTGACTCCCGTGGTGGTCTGGGAGACTCACACAGTGAAGAGAGCTGCTCTTCCCATCGGACAGATTACTGATGTCCCCGGTGTTCCCTGGGCCTTGCTCATTGCCGCTTCCCAGATCTCAGAGCTTGGGAAGGGGACTGAACAGAGGTTGGCCCAGAGGCATCCTCCAAAAGGTTCCAGCCTGACCTTAAAGCATCCTGCTGCTTCCCTCCAACGGCCCTTCCCCAGGAGGCCCACCCTATCAATGCAGGTCATTCCCTGCAGCATCTCTAGGTCCTGCTTGCTCAGCATGGGGACTAAGAGATGAATTTGGTTGAGTCCCTGCCTCAGGAGCTCACAATGCACTGAGGGAGACCCTGGCTGGGGTGAGTGTTCAGATGAAAGACCCTACATGGTCCAGAGGGAGCATACAGGAGTGAGAGACTGCCCTCTAAGGAAGGCTTTGCAGACACAGACTAAGAAAGGCTTTGCAGACGCAGCGTTTGAGCTCAGCTTAAAGGCTGAGTAGGCAGCATTTCCCAGCCAGATTGGGAAACAGGATGGGCAAAAGGCTTGAGGATGTCTTTGATACTGAGTGGGAGAATGCAGGATCCTTGGGAGATACATGGGTGGGGTGCCAGAGACCCACATAGGGCCTTGAATGCCATACTCAGGAGCCTGGGTAGTGGGGTTAGGGGTTTTAAAACCAGGTTCCACTGGGGCCCTATGTTTCTGGAGGTCTGCACACATGTGGATCTAATTTATTTTCCTTTTCCCCCCAACTACCTCTTAAACAATTACATGTGTAATAAAACTCAATTCACTCAGGTGTGTTATGTGGACATCTTAGCGCCTTCAGTCCTACCAACATGCTAATTTAATGCTGCAGGTTGGTTAGTTTCGTTGTTGTTGTTTGGTTTGGTTTTTTTGGTTTGTTCCTCTTTAGCAAACCTCAGGATAAAGCTTTCCCTGGGAACTGTTTTATCTTGAGGTTGTTGGCAATTATTGTTGCTGAGTACCTTGAGGCTTATATTTTAACACAAAACAAAAATTTTTTTGCCATTTGCAACCACTTATTGATGGGACTCAGGACTTTCTCAATACTGTGCACAAACCAATCAAACACAGGAACAAATTAACCAGGTGATGATGTTTAAGTCTGTACTGACAGCCTAACCCCTGGATTCAAATTTATCACTTACACAACTGTGCTGTTTCCATTGGTTGACATTATAAGAAATAGATCATGTACAGGGAATACATTGGAATCAAAAAGTAAACTAGTAAAATAATTGTATACTAATAAACTGTAGTACTATCTGATTTACATATTGGGGTTCTGCCCAGGAGTTCATGGAAATAAAAGGTCAACCTACCTTTTTAAAAGTATGAAAACCATTTTTCAGCAGGGTATTAACTGGTCCCATTTCATTGGAGCACGATCACTCTGGGGCTGCTTGGCGGTTGGATGGGAGATGATGAGTCCAGCAGCAAGTGGACCAATGAGGAGGCTGGTCCCTGCCTGAGGAGGAACCTTGACTAATCTCATAGCCATGGCTCAGGAGATAGACACTGGGGCTGGAGTGGCGAGTAGAGCTCACCCCTTCATCTTCCCCCCCAAAGATCATGGAGCCAGGGAGCTCAGGCGTAGTTGTCAGTCACGACCCCTGATGCCTCACGGGCCTCTGGGAGGTAAGGGGCCTGGCAGCCTCCCAGCCTCTACTCCTTCCTGCAGTAGCCCCTCCTCCCACAAGCTATTTTGAGGGCTTTAGGCCTCCTGGGTCCCATTAGAGCCTAGTCTCATTCCCAGGAGGCTGAGTGAAATATTTAAGCCCTAAAGGCCCAGAGGAGCCCCTCACCTCATGGGGTCAGAGGACTCCTCAGTCCAGACCTATCTTGTCCCTCTCTCCTCCAGCAGTTCTTCTCCCAGTAAGACTATTTGGAAAGAACAGCTTTTGGCTGTGTTCCTCACTTGGGCCCAACAGGCAGAATCATGTTGGTCTAAATGAGAGCTCTTCAGGCAGGCTGGCTCTCCTCCATTAATCCCTCACCTGCCCCCCAGCACCAGTGGAAGGCAGAGAACTGGCAGGACCCTGGCTCCCTGGAGCCCATTGTTCCCAGGCTGAGTCCCCTGTCTAGGACAAGGGTCCCCCTGACCCATTTCCCAGTCTGGAATCAGGACTTCTTTCTGTGTTCTGGAGGAACAGTTTGTTCCCAGCTATGCTTAACAACACATGAAGGGGTGGTCTCCCTCTGCAACTAGGCCCAGGGGTGTCTCCAAGTGTTTGGCTTCTCCCCAGCTCTGGCCAGCCCTTTACCTGTCCCTTCAACTCTGCTGGAGCCTGGAGAGGCCGCTCTTTCTGTATCTCTCACAGCAGTTCGTGCCCTCTGGGCCCCAAGACCCTACCCTCCTTGTACAGTGTGAGAGCAGGTGGAGCTGACGGAAAGGTCCTGCCCTGGGGACCTCCATTCTGAGGAGAAAGAGAGCCCTGTGGCTTAGAAACCTCAGTCTGGGGGCATGGTGTTCCCCCACCATTTCTCTAAATCTGGAAGGGGAGGGCTGCCTGGGGCAAGTGTTCCAAGGAAGTGGCTGAAATGGAAGGGGCTGGGGTCATCTGGAAGCTATCCAGGAAGGGTATATGGCGGGGGGGGGGCGGTGCTGTGTGGACAGAGGCCAGGTTAGAGGCCAGAGTCTAGGGATCTTACCTACGTGGATCTGCCTTGACTTTGCTGTGTGACCTAGAGTGATAGTTCGTCCATCTCTGAGTCTACTTGCCCTTCTGTAAAAGAAGGAAGTGGAGCCTGGGGCCAAGACAACTAGGATATCTTTCTTGTGATGGCCAGAGATGGGACGGGATGGGATGGGGTCTGAGCAGCTCAACCAGAGGGGACCCAGAATGAAGAAGACAGGCAGGGACTGTGGGACAGCAAGAAAGGAGTGAGACCTTGGCTGGCTGCCTGGGCTGGAGCGGCCGGCTTGGGAACCTGCCTGAAGGGGCCAGGAGGGCAGCTGGCTCTCTGTCCTTGACGGGGTGTTGGGCCTGTCCCTGGGAAAGTAAACCCAGCAGGTGGGACAAACTCAGTCTCCATCCTGAAGGCCAGCAGGCTTCCTGGGTTTATGAGAGTGGTCTCCCCAACCCCCCAACCCCACCCACCCTTACCATCCCTGGCCATTCCTCTATACACAGGGGTGGCAACTGGGAGAGTACCTGGGTTGAGTCCCCAGAAGAGGCACCTGTCCTGCGTGCCACCGCCTTTCCCTGACCATGCTGGCCAGATACACCATCTTTGTTGCACTCACAGTCAAAGGCAAACTGAGACTTACTGCATGCGCTTGGGGAACTCTTTGGTCTTCCATTTACTGCTTTGAGGTTTAAAGCTTCATTAGCCACTAGCCATTCATAGCTACTCAATTTTAAATTGATTAAAATTAAACACAATTAGAAATCCCATTCCTCAGTCTCACTAGTCACATTTCAAGTGACTGAACATGTCTGTTATCACAGAAAGTTCTACTGGATAATGTTCTTCAAAAGGATGGCACAAATCTCTGCCTAGGGACAGATCGTAAGCTCTGTGGGGGCAGGGATCCTGTCTGTGTTGTTTCCTGCCATGTCCCCAGCACAGTGCCTGTCACATGGTAATCACTCAATGTTACCCACTGATTGGGTCCCAGGCTTGATTCCAGAAAGAAGCAGTGGAGTTGGGTACATGGCCTGCAACGTTATCAGGAGCAGGCCTGAAGTTGAGGTCCATTTATGAATCTTGCCCCCATCTTGAACCTCTGTTTTCTCCCATGCAAAGTGAGAGTCACCCCCACATTCTGATCCTCCCCAGGGATTCTTAAGGGTCCAGCTGCTGTCTCTCTCTATTCCACTGAGGGTAGTGAAGGAGTTCTGAGGCCCTCCTGGGCCTTGGGGAAGGCCTCCTAGCACCTGCCCACTCTTCTGGGCTTATCGGCACCCACGCCCCCTGTCCTAGGCTCTGCTCACCTTTGTGAACGCACTGTGTACTTGGTCACTTCCTGATGCCTTCCTTCACCTGATTCCTCCTTCCAGGCTGCACACAAATGCCTCCTCTCCCATGACAGCCTACTGTGAACCTGTCATCAAGACTCTGCTTTCCCCTGTGTCCTATCACTCATGCCAGCCCCTTTTGTGTCTCTGTTTACCTGCCTTTCTTCCTTATCAGCATGTGACTCTGAGGGCAGGAGCCATGTCGCTACCAGGACCACTTCCCAGGCAGAGCCCAGGGACCTGGCACAAAGAACCAGTAAATGTTTGTAAAATTTGCATCAACCAAAAACAAACAAACAAACAAACGAGCACCTATAGAAAACTCAGAGCAGGGGCACCTGGGTGGCTCAGTGGGTTAAGGCCTCTGCCTTCAGCTCGGGTCACGATCCCGGGGTCCTGGGATCGAGCCCCGCATCAGGCTCTCTGCTCAGTGGGAAGCCTGCTTCCTCCTCTCTCTCTCTCTGCCTGCCTCTCTGCCTACTTGTGATCTCTGTCTGTCAAATGAATAAATAAAATATTAAAAAAAAAAGAAAACTCAGAGCACATTCTCAGAGCACCTACTGTATGTCAAGCAATCTGAACAGATTAGGGTATTGTCCTGGAGTTTCTAGTTCATGTTAAATCTGTCATAGCAAATACTGTTTCTCACTGAAATAGATTATGTGAGAGTTCAGGAGCATTACAAATTTACTGAGTATCTACTAGGTGCTGGGCACAGTTTTAAGCACTATAGATACTCTGAACGAACAAGATAGTTCTGGCTTATGTTCCCTCCAAGCTTAAGCATGATCCCTGCATCCTCCCCAGGACTCTGTCTAGAAATAGAAATAGGTAAATAAGCAATTAGGGCCATGCTACATTTAACTAAAAAAGGAAATCTATGGGAGAGGTAGCAAACCTATGACTAGGAGCGAGAAAAGTCTTCCTGCAGGGAACACGTAGTTTGAAACCTGCAGGTTGGGGGGAAGTTAGCTAGATGAAGAGCTAGGCAGAGGGCACGTCATGTGCAAAGGCTCAGGGACAGACAGGAAAGGATGCTCAGAGATGAGAAAGGTCAGATCGAGCAAAGCTGGATAGTAGAAAGGTGAGAGTGCAGAGAGGTAGGCTTCTGTCTCCAAGGGCTTCCTACTCCATACTCTGTGGAACAGAGTTTGACAGGAGCGGTTACCACTGAAAGGGGGAGGAACATCATCAGATGTGAACTTGAGAACACCCCCTAACAACGATATGGATGACCTAGGGTGGGAGATGGTGATGGACTGGACTTTGGCAGGGAGGGCACAGAGAAGTGGATGGATTCTACAGAGTTGACAGGTTTGGGTGATTGATTGATTGATTGGTATAGGGAGGGGAGTTGAGGAGTGGGGAGGACTTGAGGTTGACTTCTGGGTTTTGGCCTCAGCGTTGAGTCCATGGTGGTGCTGAGCATTGAGATGAGAAGGCAGATAGGAGACCAGGTTTGGAGGTGCAAGCAGTGGTGGGAATCCAACCTCGGGCATGTTAAGTTTGAGTGTCTGTTAGTCAACTGGGGCAATGAGATGTATCCGTCTGGATCTCAAGAGAAAGATCTGGGCTGGAGATGAATTTTCTTACATAACTGCCATGTTTCTGGGCACCATTTCTTCCTACAGCGCATGTAGCGCTCATGTTATAATGGAAATCATCTGGAGACCATCTTGAGCATCAGTCACACTCTGGCTACAGGCACTGTATTCATTTTTCCATTGTGTCCAGGTGCCCCACGAGGTTGCACACTCCCTGAAGGCATGTCCTTCCACTGGATCATGCTCCTTGGCAGGGAGCCCCCATCTCCCTCAGGTCCTGGCTGGGTCCCGCATGGAAGGGGTCCTGACCCAGGTCTGCCCTGCCCAAAGCTGGGCACCCAGAGAGGCTGGCACAGGAGACCTGCTTCAGAGAGTGGGAGTAACAGCCCTCCTCCTGCACCTCCACAGCCCAAGCCTCAGAATGCTGTCACCATTGCTGTGTCCTCCCGAGCCTTGTTCCGCATGGACGAGGAGCAGCGAATCTACACGGAGCAGGGCGTGGAGGAGTATGTACGCTACCAGCTGGAACACGAGAATGAGCCCTTCAGCCCGGGGCCAGCCTTCCCTTTTGTGAAGGTGGGTGCCATACGGTGCTTTTGTGGGGATTAGAAAAAAACCCTTCCTGGGTTTGAATAAGGAAAGGGGGCCTCCTCTGGGTAGTTGCCAGCCCGCAGGAACACGGCTTGACAAGGGGACAGAGCCATCGTGGGAAGAAGCCTCCCTGTCCCCTGCGCTAATGCAACCCCACTCTAGGTCACTAGCTTGGTGAGTGGAGCTGGGCAGGATTTCGGCCCACTCACCCTGTATGGAGGTGCCCCTGTGCAGATATCAGCCAGCACAATGGCTGAGGTTAGGATGAGATGGTCCATGTCCACAGCCAGCCCTTGACCATCCCTCTCCGCCTCCATTAGATCCCAGCTCACTCCTCCTCCCCAACGCTGGCTACCAACTCCAGATGTCAGTCCCTGGGGTTCTGAGCAGGAGTGTCCCCTCTCCCATCCAGGCTCTGGAGGCTGTGAACAGGAGGCTGCGGGAGCTCTACCCCGATAGTGAGGACATCTTTGATATCGTCCTCGTGACCAACAACCATGCTCAAGTGGGTGTCCGTCTGATCAACAGTATCAACCACTACGGTGAGCATCAGGGGCTTGGCCATGGGACACGCCTACTGGATGCTTGGGGATGGGGCCACTCCTCTGGGGAGGGGGTAGGTAATACCAGCTAGAATCTGAAGCCCAGAGGTACACTGGTAATCTGGTTCCTCAAGAAAACAAAACAAACCAAAAGAAAAAACAACAACAAAAACCCTGATTGTAACACAGTCATCTTAGGGTGTGAATATCCCTCCATGCCTGATTTCAAGTTATCAACAGTTGGACACTCTAACTGGCTCAAAAAAAAAAAAAAATCCCTGAATGTTTAACCTTCGGCTGTACCTGCAAGCTGGTGCAGGCCAGCGCCAGCACACCTGTATAGGCCCTGCTATATTGGGCAGGGCACCTGCTGCCTCCGTGCCTCAGTTTCTCTATCGGCAACGGGGCTCATGGGCCTTACAAGGCTGCTAGGAGAAGCAGGTGCAATTGTCAGAGTGAAAGGACTTTGTGTCTTAGTCCAAACTCTTGATTGAAAGTAACAGACCCTCCAGAGCTAGCCTACAATGAAGAGAATCTTACTAGGTTAAAAGGATGTCTCTTAGAACCACAGGGCAGGAAGTAAAACTGGGCCCAGGGCAGCCTGAATCCAAGTACTGGAAATCTCTCCTGGGCTTTTTCTCTCCAGGCCACGTGAGCCCCTATTTCTGCTTCTCTTAGCCTGTCTGTTTCCATCCCCTCCCCCCACCCACATCTCTCTTCCCAAACTAGGTCTCTCTGCTTTTCCTGAATATGGCCAAAATTTATAAGTTTACAAATCCTTGTTTTAAGCAACCAACCGAGTGTGATGGCATTTTCGTAATCCTAATTTCAAATTGCTGGGAGCAGAATGATACTCAAAATATTTAACTACCTTAGGACACAGGCACGGAGTGATCAAGAGACACCATCCGTAGTACTGTGGCAGGGCCCTGAAGGGGCCAGGAATTAGGCCTTCTGTTGTGGGAAGAGGGCTGGGGTAGTGATGGAGTGACTCAGTGGGCCCAGAGCAGCAGGCTCTCGCCAATCCCTAAATCCTCTTCAGCCGCTGCACGCAGGCGCAGGGGTACCGGGCTTGGAGAGGATCTGATTGGCCCAGCTTGGGTCAGGTGTCTGCCCCTGTCCAATCAGCTACGGCCAGGAGGGCCGGCCTTTGATGGATACCCACCTTCCGTAGTAGTAGTTATCTGACAGGAGGACAGTACCGTGGGTCAGGCGGTCACTCCTGGTTAGTCATCCATATTTCATGGGTGAAGGATGGAGGGGCTCAGAGAGGGGAAGGGTAGCGTACAATCACTCCGAGAATCGCTCTGCTGCCCCATCACCACGCAGAGCCAAGATGGAGCCCACTGGACACGGAGGGACCCCCGGAGGCCCTGAGGGTTGACTCAGGCATCACCTAGGTGCTCTCTGCCTCCTCCCCAGACCTGTTCATTGAGCGGTTCTGCATGACAGGTGGGAATAGCCCCATCTGCTACCTCAAGGCCTATCACACCAACCTCTACTTGTCAGCTGATGCGGAGAAAGTGCGGGAAGCCATTGATGAAGGTGAGTCATGCTGGGGAGGGAGAACGTGGGAAGTCTGACAAAAGGGTTGCAGAGGTGGGGCGGGGGGGGGGGCTAGCCCTAAAGCTCTAAGCAGATGCTAGGGGTTACTATGATAATTGGAAAGGAAGTACCTTCCTTAATTCCTGTGACCTGTTAGGTAAACTGAGAATAAGGCCCACCTGTTCCACTGATTGCCCTTCTGTTCCACTCTCCCACCTTCCACCCTACCGTGGTAAGGATGCCTTTACTCATCAGCATCCCCCAGCCTTGTCTTCCCGTGGAAACCCTCCTTACAGCCTGGAAGACTACTCACTTCTAAGAACCCCCCAGGTCGGTAGTTCTGATGCCTGTGTGACCAGAAGCAGCCTCTGCCCCCCGTCTGGGCTAGTGGGGAGGAAGGTCAGTATCTAGTTCCTCCTGAGCACTGGGGTCTGGGAAACGGCTGACATTCCAGCAGCTGGCCTGGCGAGTGCTGAGGTTAGGAGACCCAGCTGCAAGGACTGACAAAGAGAATCTCCCTCCACGGGTCTCTTGTCAAGGCGCAGTTTAGGGTGGCATCCCACAGTCCTGGTTCTCCGGACACGGTGTGTATCCCTATGGCTCATGGAAGAAAACAGGCCCGCAGGGGAGGAAGGACTGCTGTACTGCCGGAGAGGGCTCCTCAGGCCAAACACTCCTGGCAGGTTTCGCTATCAACCGGCAATATATTCACTTTTTTTAAAAAAGATTTTTAAAAATTTATTTTTGCACACATGCACGTGCGAGAGCACATATGAGAGAGAGTGCTCGAGAGAGAGAGAGAAAGAGAGAGAGCACAGTTTGGGGGGAAGGGCTAGAGAAAAAGCAGACTCTCTCCTGAGCAAGGAGCCCGATGAGGGACTCCATCCCAGAATCCTGGGATCATAACCTGAGCCACCCAGGTGCCCTAATTTTTTTTCTTTTTCTTTTTTTAATATCCACTGTTCTTTCCCTCTTTCATGCTGTCTCCTGCCTAGAAGCCTGGCCTCTTACCTCGCAATGCCTCACTCCTCTGTGTTGCTTTGGGCTGCAAGAGGCTTTCTTTAACCAGAAACCAGAAGCAATTTCCCTAGGCGGATGGCACACGCTCTGGTTGGTCTGGCTGGAGCCTTGGCACTGACCTGAGTGCATGCCTCTCCACGTCTGTAATTTGAGTGCCTGCTAGCAAGCAGGGGATGGTCAGGAGGGAGACCCTGCCCGCAGCTGGGTGGTCCTGGTTCCTCTTAGCTCCCGTGTTGCAGGCGCTGAGAAGGTGCCCTGCCTGATGCCCGGGAGCATCTTCTGGCTGCTGAAGTTGCCCGGAGCCTCACACTGCTTTCTCCTCCCAAGACCTCTGCCCTAGCCCAGCCCTTGCGAGCCTGGAGTTCCAAGAGCAGAGCTGAAGCAGCCCTTGGGAGATGACCGGTAGAGAACAGACCCCCAGGCCTCCAGCCTCCTCGCATTGGCTCTCTGCTGCCCAGTGCAGCTCCAGTCTGGGGCCTGGGCTCCCATGGGCATCCTTGACTCCTGAAGAAGCCCAGGTTGCAGAGTCTGTACACAGTTAGATGGCATTGGTACTGCCCTTTTTGGTCACCAGCGTTGCCTCAAGGAACCCTGAGTGGGGTATACCTGGGGCCATTGTGGCAGTGAACTGGGGGTTCCTATAGACCTCAGCCTGGGATTCCAGCTCCAGAGCTCAAGCACCCTTAATTCTACTTTGGTCCACAGAGGGTGTTTATTACTTGTGGGAATCAACAGTAGAGAGTAACTGAGGCCAGCCCAGCCCAGCCCCACCGTGCCTGTGAGGATCTCCTAGGACAGCAGTGGCCTGGGGGACCCTTCCTTCTGGTCAGGATTGACATTCAGCTGGTCCGTACCAGCGTGACCTTACCAGATTTTAAGGAATTGAGATTTCTCCATACTGATTGGTAACAGCTGTTTCCCTGAGTCCTCTGAGTTACCTCTGTTTCCGGGCCCCCCAGACCTTCCCACAAAGCAGCAACTAAAGGGAAACTTGGACATGGGCCAGGGCCCTCTGAGCCCTTCTCAGAGCAAAAGCCACTGTCCATTCTTATTGACCAGTTTTTAAATATTCTGAGTATGAGCCCCCATTAGTCTTGCCCTGAGTCCTGGGAGAGGCCAGGGCAGGGGGCCAAAGGCAGCCTGAGATGGCCTTCTCTTGGCCCCAGGTCGCTGAGGCACATGTCAGGGGTCCCTACTGCCTAGATGAAGGCAGACAACATTTGTCTCTCTCTGCTTAGGGATTGCAGCAGCCACCATCTTCAGCCCCAGCAGGGATGTGGTTGTGTCCCAGAGCCAGCTGCGGGTGGCCTTCGATGGGGACGCTGTGCTTTTCTCAGATGAGTCGGAACGCATCGTCAAGGCCCACGGGCTGGACAGGTTCTTTGAGCATGAGAAGGCCCATGAGAACAAACCTTTGGCCCAGGTGCTGCACACACTCCCCAGAACCCCTGAGAGGAGCAAGGCGGGTCCCCTAAACTTGCCCTTGGCCAGAACTTCAAGGCCAGAACCAAACCCCAGGCCCAACCCAGAATCCAGAGAGTTCTCCTCACCAGGCCTCCAGCCCTCATCCCTCTCACCTGACTCCTGGCCCCCTCAAAGTGTTTCAACACCTTCACAGACCCGCATCCCCCTCACTGCAGTCCTATATTCCACCTTTAAAGCCCCCATTCTCTCTCTAAGCTCCCCTGCCCTTTGGAGCTTCCTTCCTCTTTCTGAAGGCCTCGCTCTGTCTCCAAAGCTGCCATCTCCTCTCCGGAACCCTCATCCCCTCTCTGAGATTTGCCCACCCCTCTGAGTAATCTCCCAGGTCCCAGGTCCTCAAGAAGCCCCTGTTCCCCTTACTGGAGGAGAAGAAAATCTGAGCAGCTCCTCAGGGGGCAGGGAGACCCCACTGGTTGTGGGGTCTGGAGCAACCCACTGCTTTGGGCCACACCAGCCCTCCTACCTCCTGCTATCCGTCCCTTGGTCGAGAGGCTTGGGAACCCTTCCACTGCTTGGAGTCTCCCTGAGAGTAGAATATGCCAGGGAGCCTGGAGGAAATTCCCTGGGGTTGGAGGTGTTGGGATCCACAGACCTCCTGGGACATCCTATTTGTGCTTTTGACAAAAGTCTGGGTGTGCAATAATCCCAGAACTCTTTCCCCAAGAGCTCAGCAGCTCCCAAATACTCATCTGACTTCCATTCTTGTGGAGTCCCCCTGAAATCTCTGGAAACCCTGGGCAGGACCAGTTTTACCACTAAGTGGTAGCCAGAGGCCCAGAAGACCACAACTTGCTCCAGGTCACCCAGCCAGGGAGGGGTCTCTAAGATTAGAAGCCCACCTGCCCTCGTTTCCGGCCACTGATGCAGCTTTCCCCTTGATCAGCATCTGATTCTTTATTCACACATCCTCATTCAGCTTTGTCGTTCTGAGCACGGCAGAGAGTCAGTCTTTCCCCTGACCCTAGAGAGCTGGGGCATGACATCCTGAGCCACCTGTGCCCAATGGGCAGGGTTGATGTTTGGCAGGTACACATTGGTCTGTCTGTCCCTGTTGTTTGCAGCTGGAGTCCATTCTGATTGGAGGGTGCCTATCCCATAGTCACTAAAATATCCTCCCGGCTGATATTGCACAGAAGGGCACACTTACGCAGCTGCATGACAGACAGCCACATACATACAGGGCACGTAGATGGACATACATAGTGACAGTTGCCCTGGGATGGTTATTCTGACCCAGAAAGCCCCAATCACAGCAATATGGATGCCCAGACTGACAGAGTACCTACAGACCCACTGACACACACAGTGGCCCCAGCAGGTGTAGCAGAGCTGGGAGATTTAGGGGTCTCGAAAAACTTTCCCACCCCAAACAGCAGGACTCTAGTGCTTTCAGGAGGAGCCCTGCCGGAGAGGGGGCAAATGTTTGGGAGATAGAGGAGCTCACCATGTTCCCTTGCCTTCTCCTAGGGCCCCTTGAAGGGCTTTCTGGAGGCGCTGGGTAGGTTGCAGAAGAAGTTCTACTCCAAGGGCCTGCGGCTGGAGTGCCCGATCCGTACCTACTTGGTGACAGCACGCAGCGCAGCCAGCTCAGGGGCTCGGGCTCTCAAGACCCTGCGCAGCTGGGGCCTGGAGACGGATGAGGCCTTGTTCCTTGCAGGAGCGCCCAAGGGCCCCCTCCTTGAGAAGATCCGCCCACACATCTTCTTTGATGACCAGATGTTCCACGTGGCCGGGGCTCAGGAGATGGGCACGGTGGCCGCCCATGTGCCTTACGGTGTGGCCCAGAAGCCCCGGCCGCCTGCGCCTCTGAAGCCAGCCCCAACTGCGCAGTGAGCTGCCAGCTTCACTGACCTGCAGGGCTGCAGGCACAGATCCCTGTCTATACTCCACCCCAACGTCCAGTGGACCCTTCTAGTTCCTCACCGCTCTATCCTTCTGCACGTCTGCCCTCATCCCCACGAATGAGGAACTTGTAGGGAATTATGCAGACCGACCCAGCACCCTCCACAGCCCTCCTGCAGGACAAACACTGTGCCATGATCCTGGCTGGGAGAGTAAGATTGCAGAGTAGCTGGGTTTTGGGGGAGGAGGAGGGAGTGTTGATGGGAATGAGGGTGACAGTGTCAGAGGAGCTAGGCTGCCTCCAAGGGGGCTTGGGATGAAGACTAGCTCAGTGTGGTGCAAAGAACTTGGCTTTGAGAGAGAAAGCATCCAGCTTCCAAGCTCTGTGGCGGCATGAGCTGACGACGGGGGTAAGTCCCTCCCTTTCATGGGCTTCAGTTCCGGCATCTTGTAGGTGGTTTTCCATCTCTCTTGGAGCTGCATTGGCATGGTTTAATAAGATTGCCCCACCCAGGGCTGCTGCCAGACCATAGGGTACCTTTGTGCAGTTAGAGGAGAACACTGTCTCGAGAATGAATTTCAAAAAGATGGCCCTTGCTCTGTGCTGACCCAGATCCACTTGGGGATACATGGTTTGCTCAGAAGCATGTAGCCTGTATCTCAGCCCCCACGTACTCCTCGGCTCAGAGGCCTTTGTCAAAGGGGCAAAATGCACAGTCGTCCGCAACAACCCTACCTCTCATTCTGCACGTTTAAAAACCACAGGACAAGATGACCTGTCTGCTTCCCATGATCCTCTACTGTGAGTCTCCCATTGGGGTGGGGGGGGTCAGCTGCCAGGAGCAGGGTTTGTGGAAGGAGAGAGGAATAACTTAACCTCCACGCAAACTCTCCTTCCGCCAGCAGGGGGCACTGCGAGCTCTTCCTCAGGAGGAGCTTTCGGGAACGCCTGCTCAGGGCTTCCTTTGCTTTTGCTTTTAGCCAAAGTTTAGTTGTTCCTGCCTGCCGCCACCCCTCTCTCCTCAGCTCTCAGTCCTTTGGTTACTGTGTTCTGCTGTGGTGCCGCGCAGCTTTGCCAGCGGGGAAGAGGTAGAGTGTTGGGGTTCGCTGTTGGGGGCCGCAGGGGAAGAAAGCTCAGTAGCTGAAGTGGGAAGGTGTCCTGCTTGTCCCCGAGAGAAGGTCTGCCCAGGGTGATGTGGGAAAATCTGGTCTGAGGCAGTGACCCATTAGACAGGAAGTTGCTGAAAGGTACACTAGCAAGATCCTCCAGCTACGGGACTATGAGTGGAAGCACTGAGCTCTCTGTCACTGGGAGGCTGTGCAAGGGACGCCAGAATGAGGTGACCTCTCCCTGCAGCGTACCAGTGAACCCCCCACATGCAGGAGCCTCTGCAGCCTCTTTGTCACCACTTCTAGGGGAGAACTCTCACTCTTTAATGAGTCCGCTTCTTTTTTTGCTAACAAGCCTGGCTCTCTTTATGAAGGGAGGGTGTGAACATGGATAGCTGGCCCCTCAGGAAGACCCAGAACAGGTGAGCAGCCATCTGAGATGGCAGGTGATCGATTATCTGGCTCCTGGGCCATCCCAGCTGTAAGCAAGCACTTTGTGAAGGAAGCCAAAGGCCCCATCATAGGGAGCAGGAGCCTGGAGGTGTGTGTGAGAGAGCTGGACCACTGGTGAGGGCAGGGAAAGGAGGTGAAGGGCTACCTTGGGCCTGACCTTTGTCATTTTGTGGACTCAGTGCAGGATCTGAATGGGGACAAGCTTAGGGCAGTGTATGGCAGGGTAGTAGTTGCAGAAAGATAATCCAGGATGGAAGAAAAAGTGAGGAGACAGAAGCGTTTCCAAGGTGAGCAATAGTTTGGGCCAGAAGAGGAATGCCAGGCTGGGTTTGCACTCTCCCTGTGTGAAGCTGGGCTGGGGAGGGGGGGAAGGGGGAAGGTCAAGGCCATGCTGAGTTTTTGGGGCAGACCCCATCACTGATGGCCTTATCACGGGAGGGGCATGTGATGATGATGTCTTCGTACAGGTCTTTCAGTCCACAGCCAGGATCCATCTGGCCAAACAGAGGAGGCCTCAGGGCAGGGGGCCTGGTTTTGAGCTCTTCCCTCTGCTGTAGGCCCAGCCAGAGATACTAGGAGACATAAGAACAGCCTCTAGGAAAAAAAGTGAGAGAGGGAGTCAGCTTTGATCTTGGCTGAACCATGAAAGGCCCTCTGTCCTTCCCTCAGTCAGAATCACCCCCTTGGATGAGCTTCTAGGGCTCCAGAGCCAGCCAGAGCCATATGCAGCCTGCAAAGCTGGCATAGTCGAGGTTCAAAGAATGGTATTAGTCTGCATAACCAGAACGGGGTATGTACATTAGGCACCAGATGGCACCTAATTAAGATAAACCCTAGGGATTCTGGGAACCAAGATGTCTTGCCTCCAGGACCTAATGATAAACAGCCCTGATTCTTCCAGGTCTCTCAGGAAGCAGAAAAATATGATGCTGGAAGGAGAAAGATAAGGGGCAGTAAAAGCTGTGGATTTCACTGGAGCCACCAGTAATAGACACAGACAGCCCTGGGCAGTGAGAGCCACTGGGATCTGGTTCTGTTATTGAAACCGTAAATGAGCATCTCGGGCCTGGAAAAAAGCTTTTGGGGGCTGGAGTAAAAGGCCAGAATCCTGGGGGCGGGCAAGGCAGCGGCCAGACAAGTGTTCTGATTCTTTCCAGTGGTGAGGAGGAACCCCAGGCAAGGAGCGTTGTGCGTTGGTTCCCAGGGCAAATTGAAATGCCAGGTGAGCATTACAGCCCATACTGGACTGCAGTGCTAGGGCAGGGGGATCCCAGCTCCTGAAATGCTGGACCCCTGGAGCCCATAGCTCTGCCCCCCGACAAGTCCCCCAGAATGCTTCCTAGGAAGTGCTTGCCCATGCTGTCCCAGACCCAGGGGAATCTGCCAGTGAGCAGGAAACCAAGTCTTGTTCCTAGGCACTGAGACTGCAAAGATCATCGCAAAGCTGCTCCCTCCTTTCCCTAGGTTCCCAATCAGAATGGCGGGGATGGAGCAGGAAACTCTAGGAGAAACCAAAACCTGTGAGAAGCTCAAACATGAGATGGATCCGGGATCATAATGATATCCAGCTGGTGTGACTGGTGAGCACCCGCACACCAAACTGGTGATTAATACATGGAAATACCTCATGACAGTTGCTAAATAGCGCTGGCCCGAGCTCCCGAGTGCCCCTCCGTGGCCTCTGCTGCACTGGCCTCCCTCCACTGTGACAACGCCGTCTTCCTACAGTTCAGCAAAAGGGGCATCCAGGAGGCTGCGCTGACCCAATGGCCATCGTCCACTCTAGTTGCTTGTCTAGAGAGAGTAACTTACCTAGAGTAACTCAGCTGGTGAGTGCCAGCACTGGCAATGAGTCCATGTCTGTCTCTTGGGACCCAGGCTCTCAGCCATTCTGCCGTTCAGCCCAGACGGCATAGAGGCCGCAAGAGAAGCTTCGTGACAAAGGAGCTTGCCCACCACTTAGCATGCCGACCTTCCTGTTAAACTGCTATACAACACGTGGTACATTGCTGTTGTAGTGTTCTAAATAGCTAGGAAGAATTTAAATTAGAGCCAGGCATTTGCAGAGCTGCTGAAGCATCACCCAAGTTCTCTGGAACCCAGTCTGAAGGCCCTTGTGTGGGGCTCATGCAGGGTTTAGCCGATGATGAGCCAAATCCCTCTCACCACCTGTTTTTGTAAAGAAACTTTCATCAGAACACAGCCATGCCTACTGGTTTTGCACACAACAGTAGAGTCGAGTTGTTTCAGCAGAGACCAAGGAGCTGAAAATATTTATCTGACCCTGGACTGAGACAAACACCCACAGCCTGCCCCTTCGTGGGAGAGACAAGCTCATATCCACCTGAGTGCTGGAGGCAGAGGCTGGTTTCACAGCCAAGGGGGGGCAGCATGGGCAGGCTCCGTGCCCATCTGCAGGGATCATTAGGGCTGCAGAAAATCATAGGCACTAGCTGAGTACCGTGAGTACCGTGATGTTGAACACAACAGATCCTTGGCATCGGGGGATTTCAGATTTCAGGTTTTAACCATTTCCAAGTGCGCTATGGCCTGTTGTAATTTGAAATGTTGTTGACTCATAAAGTTGACTCGGGTGTGCCCTCCTCAGCTGGTGGGTGAGGGCAGGGAGCAGGACCCTTGGCTAAGGCTGAGCCCAGCTGGCTGTCCAGCACCTGCTCGGTGTGCCTTTGTGCCTCAGCTTGTCATTGCCCTCCTGGGCCTCTTGGGAAATGAAAAGTGCTGGTAGGGGATGGGCTTTAGCTAAATATTGGTTTTGGATATAATGTAGCAGCCGATGTTGACTTCAGCACTCTGATCTAACAAGTCATCCATATGCTCTCGGTGGAAGCAGGAACAAGTTCTTCATGAAGGCAGCTCCAGTGAGTGCTTTAGCTGGCCCAGAATTTGCTGATCAAGCAAGAGCTAAAACTCCAGTTAAAGTCAAAACGGCGATCATCTTGGGCTGTGCGGGTGTGAGCAATGCATATGCCCTCATGGCGGAACTGCGGATCAGGAGAAATCTAGTACCCGGCAGCCAGAGGAGTTTACCCAATCTCCAGTATCCGCTGCAAGAAAGGCAAGTGCAGAAGTGGTCCCACCTATAGACATGACTGTTCCATGGTATTCTTGTCTCCTAAACCCAGACTTGGCCTCAGAATCCTTCTCAACCCAGCATTCCAGGAGCCCCTACTAGCAAGTTGGAGTTGGCACAGAAGATGGAACCCTATTTTGACATCCTTGTTGGTTTGGGGTTCTGCTTTCCAGAGGGCATGCAAGGCCCTGTTTATTCTCTGATGGCATGGTACCACTCAGAATCGAGGGGTCTCACCCTACTCGGGCAGGACACAAAGGAGGGGGGGGATGGCAGGCATCCTGGGGTTGGCAGCTTCCCCAGACTGGGTGCTTTTGAATGCAGGTCCCTGTTCCCTGTGTTTCACCATCTCAAGGCAAAGCACGAAAACCCTTCCCATCAGTAGGTGGCGCTAGAGGCCAGCACTCCGCCATTGGACAAAGTTCCTAGTTTTCTTCACCGGTTAGTTTTCTGTACTGTGGTACTTGGTGCTGTGCTGGACTCCCGCGGGTAGCTTGGCCTAAATGCACTATAGGTGCTCTGAAAATTTCCTGTGTGACAAGCTGATTGCTGTTACCAGCAACCACTGTGACCGTGTGTGTGGACAGATTCATATGAGCATGTGCAACAGGATAAAAGTTGCATGTGTCCATGTTTATGTGGGTGTGTAACGGATCAGATATCTCTGTGACAACTCTGTGTGTGTGTGTGTGTGTGTGTGTGTACGTGTACAGTGGACAGGATGGTTATCTCTGTTAACTAAGGATCCTGGGCCCCATATACTTATGGCCAGCCCTGTTTCTTGGGACTGCTTCTGGCCATTCCCATCATCTCCATGGGCATTTGCACATGTGCAGCATGGCGGCCACTGAGGCCAAGTTCCATATCTTTCTTTCCAGCTTTCAGACTTTGGCCAATAAAGTCTTGGCTCCCACCCCTCTGCCTCCAAGCCCTAGCTCCCGCAGCCTTGGAAAGGAAGTGGTAGAATCTGTGCTAGGATACCCCATTTGGCTGCACCTGCCTTACCATCTCCATTTGTTTCTTTCCTCCTACTGATAGTTCCAGGGCCAATGTGAGCAGTTGGGCAGATTGCATACTGCACAAATCCAGATAGAGCCATTCATGCTATGACTTGAATGGAGCTTTCTAAACACCTGCAAAACCTGCCAACCTCCCATGGCTGTCCTGTCATCTCATGATCATGGCTAGAAAAGTTACCTTCTTCCCTGCCCCCCTGGCCCAGCCCAGCCTAGGCTAGGATTCCTTACTCTGCTTGGGTGTTCTAGTCTGGCCCAGAAGTGACTAACCCTTGACCTTGGTCTGGAAATATCTCCTTGATGCCGTTGAGATTGAATTTATGAAAGTGAAGTATGCTGGCAACTTTTCAGTGACCCATCTTTGCAGAGTTAGTGGTCCCTGTAAGACAGACTGGGGTTCTATAGACTAGAGTTACTGCCTCCCATGCTCCTGGCCTGTGGGTGAAGATGCCCTCATGGGCCCACTGGTTAGATGGGTCTACCACAGAATTAGGGGAAGGCCTCAGGCTAATCTTGGAGCTGCCACCAAGTAGAAAATCATGAGGTCACCGCAGACTGGATGGCTGGGCCTGGTCCCAAACCCTGAAACCTCCCAGGCCAGGCGGGAAACGTGAGTGAGCGAAGAGATGAGGCC
>RCUC01151199.1:0-47609 GCA_003697995.1 Taxidea taxus jeffersonii
GCTTTGCTCTGACCTGGAAAGGCTGGTCAGCAAGCAAGTGGGATTGTGGCAGCCACAGCGGCAACTGGATTCACATGAAAAAATAGAGGTTTCGTGCTCTGGGAGGCCAGAGTGTCCCTCAGAGGGGGCAGTTTCAGGAGGAAGCTTGGGGACCCTTTCTCCTTAGGAATCCACCTCCTCCTCCTACGCGGACAAAGGGAGCGGCTTCCCTGCCAGGCATTCCGGAGCCGCGTCCCTCCCCCTCCTCTCCCCATCTGCTCAGGCCTGTTGCTTCGGCACTTGCAGCGCAGAGGCGGCACTGGCCAATGCCACCGCATCCAGGGCCTTCCATGCCCCGGAATCCCCCAGCTCCAGGCGCCCCTCCCAGGGCGACCACCCTTCCCATGCTAGGGCACCGCCAACGCCTCCGGGGAACCCCTTCCTCCCTCCCGCTGGTCCCACCCCCGGACCCAGCTGTGGGAAGGCATCCCACACAGAAGGGGCAGAGGCAGTAAGGTGGGTGACGAGGGGGACGTGTGTCACTCCCAAGGGTGCCTGAGGCAAAGCAGGGTCAGCCAAGGTGTGAGGATGAGAGCAGGAAGCCTTTCCCAGCGGCTGGGATTGCTTGCAGGCTGGGCCGGCCCCGAATTTCTACATGGGAGAACTTGAGGCCAGCGAGCGCTTAAAAGGGGGCGCGGAAAGGGGTCACTTAGGGGCTCGCTTGAAGCTCCCTCTGCATAACCAGAATCCTGATAGTACTTGCAGGGACATTTATTGCAGGGGAATTGCAAGAGGATGGTGGGGAGTAAAGCGCCCCCTCCACAACCAGCTCCCGGTGACACACACTGCGAGGAGTTGAGGACTGGGTGGGTCCCGGGGGGCTCTCCAGGCGGGAGATCCCAGGGCAGGGAGGGGAGGTAGGCGCGGGTAGGGCAGGGGCGCCGGCTCACCCGTGTCCTGGCGGAACTGGTTCATGGACTGCAGGTCGATGATGTAGGGCGCAAGACGGCTGTCCACCTGGCCCAGCACCACGCTGCCCCCGGCGCGGGGCCCGGCGCGGACCACCGCCTCGATGTGGTGGCTCACGGCCGGGCTGTAGGGACGCCAGCGGCCGTGCTCGTTCAGCCATTCCCAGACCACCACGGCCGAGGCCAGGAGCATGGCGAGCCCCGGGCTGCGGCGGTGGCGGCGGCGGCGCTGCTCCGCCTGCCTCCCGGGCCCCGCGCGCGGGTCCTCCTCCGCTTCCTCCTGCGCCGCCGCCCGCGGGCCTCGGCCGCGCCCCCAGCGCCGCGCCCCGCCGCCCCGGGCAGCCTCAGCTCCGGCCCATGGGCCGCTCCCCAGCCGCGCATCCACCGGGGCCCGGACACCCGGGCCGCCCGGCTCCGAACGCGTGCCGCCGCCGCCGGGGTCCGCCGCTGCCGCCGCTGCTCCGTGGGGTCCAGCGGCTTCATGCAAATGCCCCGCTCTCCGCAGACGGACCCCGCCTTGCAAAGCCCGGGCGGGCGCGCGGCCGGAGCTGGGCTGCCGGGGAGGCGAGCCCCGAGCCCTCGCACCAGTTGCGCCTCGGGCTCTGCAGACGCCGGGGTGGGATCTCGCCGCGCGCTCGCGCTCGGAAAGGCACGCCGGGCTCCCCTCCCCGCCCGCCCCTCCCTGCCCACCCTCCGGCCGCGCGGACGCTGTCGCCGTCTCGCCGAGAGCTCCCCCTCCCTGCGGCTCTGTTCAGTCGCCTCCAGAATGAAGCGCCCCTCCCGAGCGGGGCGCTAAGGCAAACCCGCGCCTGCGGGGGTTTCCCCGGTCCCCAGGCGCCCCAAAGCGACAGGCCATGACGCGGCCCCGGGACCGCAGCTGTCGGCGCCACCGCTTTGCAGCCTGCCTCCCAGAAATGGAATTTTCTTTCTTTCTTTTTTTAATCCATCGTGATCGGTGTCCGCAGCGCCAGCTCCGGGACACGGTGTCTCCGGCTCGCGCACGCACTCGCACTCACACACTCGCACACACACGCCCGCACCCCCACGCCCTCCTTGCTGGGCTCCTATTACCTCATCCTCGCCCGCATCCTTAGCTGTCCGTCAAGGATGCGGAGCCACGCCCCTGACTGCCAGGCCTGTGCCCCGGAGCTCCCACGCCCCCTGCTGGCCAAGGCGACGCGTGCGGACCAAAGGCCACTCGCTCTGGCTGGACTCTAACCTCTGCTCGCCAGACCAGTGCAAAGGGATGCAGCAATTTGGTGGATGATGGGTTTATGTCGTCCGTGTGGAGCGCAAATGTGTTTTTTTCTGGCCTGCTTCGATGCTACTATAGTCCAGAAAGTACAGGCTACGTCGATGTTTTCCGCAGGGTTTCTTTGAAGGAAATAATGAGACACTAGCACAGACACAAGCCAGACTTGGCTATTTTCACCGTCACTAGTTATCATGGAATATAATCTAGACGGGCAGATGAACTTCAGGATTTCGTGTTAATTTTGCCAGAGAACGCAGACTTCACATGAATTTACATGATGAAGAAGATCCAGGATAGGATAGAGAAAAATAAAAACAGCGTATGTGTTCAGGGCTGGATTATGAATCTCTTTGAAATAATCGTTTTCTCTCATAATATCACAGACTTTTTTGTTGTGGAAGATTTGCTTTCCCACAGACATCCTTTCTTCTATCATTAGTATTACCCGTATCTTCTTCATCCCTCTGCCCTCGCCTCGCCCCTCACGGAGTTCTAATTACAAAGCAAAAGAAAAATATCAGAAATGTTCTTCTTGCAGTGCCTGGGTGGCTCAGTCACTGGGCCTCTGCCCCTGGCTCGGGTCATGATCTCGGGGACCTGAGATGGAGCCCCACATCCGGGGTCCCTGCTCAGCGGTAAGCCTGCTTCTCCCTCTCCCACTCTCCCTGCTTGAGTTCCCTCTCTTGTTGTCTGTTAAATAAATAAAGTCTTTAGGAAAAAAAAAAAAAGAGGAAAAGAAAGAAATCTCCTTCCAGCCTCCAAAAAGCGCTAGGATTGAGGCTACCTAGGAGCCATGTTCCTAATGGCGCCCTTATCCAAAAGGCTCCCCAGCATGACTTCTAGAGATTCCAGTTAGTCTCTCCCGAAGGCCACCCTACCAATCCGATTCAATCAACACCTTCATTAAAACATCGCATTTCAGGATTTGAAGGACAAAGGGGAAGGGAGTAAAAGAGATCTCAATTTATCCTACCAAGAGCCATTACTATTTCTATTTTACAAATGATGAGACTTAGGTAATTTAAGCAATTTGCTCTAGGTTACATATTTAGCCAGAGGGGAAATTGGCATTCAAAACCTAGTTAGACTCCCCCCTACCCACCCACCCCCCAAAATGCCTATTCCGTCTATGACAAGGAGGTGGTGTGGTAAGAAACAAGGCATGTGGTGATATGAAGGAGACTCCGTGTGAAAGACGGGAAGGCAGAGCGTGGGGATGGCGTATTCTGGAAGAACAAAGAGCAGAGTAAAGAAAAGGTAATCTAAAGCTTTACTGAGCTGTGTTTATTTCCAATCATAAGACCAAGAGTATGAAGACTTGGGAAACTTTCTTGTGGTCTGGGTAAGTAAAGATCCAGAATCAGTTAGTACTGATTTAAGGGAATGCTGGAAGTCCCAGGGAGAAAGGAGGGCAGGACCAGCTCAACCAGAAATTCTCAAGCGGAAAACACCTAAACCAGGTGAGAGGGCTGTGAACATGTTAGACCCGCCATTTGAAAGATGAATAGGAGGTAGGAGGAAGCTGGCTTTTACTTATGTCCAGCGTGATTCTGTGTCCGGTCTTGTATCTGCCGGTGTATTGCAACAGAACAAAACTGCCTGAGACAAGAGAAGGTTTGTATGTAGCCTGATGCATTTTTAAGAGGAAGTGAATATAGAGATGGCATTAGCCTTCAATTACAGTTATAAAATGTGTATTTTTGATAAGGTGTGATGATTTATAATTTATAAATCCCACTTGGCAATCATGATTTATAATTATGTGTCAACAATAAAAGTAATGTATTCGTTTATACATTTCTCAGATCTCCCAGCACAGCCTAATTTCAAATAATCCGTACCATAAACCCTCGAAAACCTCATTCTGTTTTAGTATCCAAACTACGTCTCCCTGATTGTCTCCTGTTCCCAAGTGGCATAAATCTTTAACCAAGTGAGGTGTAAGTTTGTAGTTGGGAATATGGCAGCTATAACAAAACCTCACTGAGACGGAACTGAATAGTTCAAAAGTGTAATCTGATGATACCCCAAAAAGTACCATCATCCCCTTAATACTAAGTTTCAATGAACAAGGCGTTCTTTTTTTTCTGTGGAATGTTCATTTTTTCCAGTTACCCATTGCTCTTATCAGACATCCTAAAATGAGGGACTGAAAACAGCAACAAGCATTTATTTTGCACATGAATCTGTAATTTGGTAAGGGCTTAATGAGGACACCTAGTCTCTGAGGCTGAGGGCTGGAATCACGGGCAGGCTTGCTCATTCACATCCAGCGCTTGATTCTGGCTGTCATCTGGGACTTCAGCTACGCCTATGTTGCCGATTGGCTTCTTCACAGCATAGAGGTTAGGTTCCAAATGAGTAGGACCCAATGGAAAGAACCAGGCAGAAGTTACATTGCCTTTTCTTTAAGTTTTTTATTTTTAAATAATTGTAGATTCACATGTCATTGTAAGAATTCAGACAAACCCCATGTTTTCCCCCTATATTACCCAATGGTAACATCTTACAAACCTGTACTTAGAAAAGTATAGGTTTATCCTACCGGGGTGCCTGGCTCACTCAGTCAGTAGAACACTTGGCTTGATCTCGGGGTTTTAAGTGCGAGCCCCACGTTGGGTATAGAGATTACTAAAAAACAATAATATCTCTTTAAAAAGTATTATACCATATCACTACTGATATCGACACCATCAAGATACAAAATGGTCATAACTCTGCTCCTTTATTAATACCATATCGCTGTATCATATATTATACAATGTATACAAAATATATGCTTTGTATATAAGTGTACACAGTACACATTTCTATTACCACAATGATCCACTATGTGGCCCTTTTATTGCTACAACCAATCCTACCCCTACCATGCTGTCCTTAACCTCTGGCAATCACTAATATATTCCCAAATCTGTCATTTTGTCATTTCAGGAACATTATGTAAATGGAATCATAGACTATGTAACTTTTGGGGACTAGTTTTTCCTGTTCAGCATAATTCTCTAAAGATTTATCCAGATTGTTATGTATATCAAGGGTTTGTTCCTTTTTATTGCCAAATAGTATTCCATAGAACAAATGCACTATATTGCTCACCCATTGCAAGACATAATAGTTTTGGCTATTATGAATAAAGCTGCTATGAATGTTCATATACCAGTTTCTGCATGAACATAGTTTCCATTTCCTTGTGATAAATGCTCAGGAGTACAATTACAAAGTCGTAAATTTAGGGATCTTTTTGGGCATCTATATACCCTTTTTAATGAAATGTTTGTTCATGCCTTTTGCCATTAATTTTTTTTAATGTTGAAACCTGAAAGTTCTTTATATATCTAGTTAGTAACCCTCTGGTGGATAGTGGCTTGTAAATATTTTCTCTCAATCTGTAGCTTGTCTTTTCACCCTTTTTGAGGTATCTTTCACAAAGCAAACATTTTTAATTTTGATGAAGCCCACCTTATCAAATTTTCCTTCTATGGTTTCTGTTTTCTACATCAATTCTAGGAATTCTTTAGCTGGTCCTAGCATTGGAGTATTTTCTCCTGGAAGTTTTTATGGTTTTATAATTTATGTTTAAAATCTGTGATCCATTTTGAGTTAATATTTGTATGAGAATCAAGATTAGCTTAAATTTATTTTTCCTTCCTTCCTCTTTCCTTCCTTCCCCCCTTTTCTCCCTCCTTCCTTCCCTCCCTTCCTCCTTCTCTCTCTCCCTCCCTTCCTTTCTTTTTTCCTTTGTTCTGCCTATGGGTGTTGAACTGTTTCAGCACCATTTGTTGAAAAAGCTATCCTCCCTTCTTTCAGTTGCTTTTCTTTCTCAAATATCTGTTTGGACATATTTATGTGGCTCTGTTTCTGGTTTCTCTGTTCTGTTCCACAGATCTGTGTGTCCCTCTTTACACCAGTGCCACAAAGTGCTGGTCAATAAGCTGTGTGATGTCTTGTTATAAATTGGGTATATTTTATATATTCAGTATATAAAGACTGGTTCCTCCCACTTCATTCTTCTCTTCCAAAATTGTTTTACTTATTCTAGTTCTTTTAATTTCTGTATAAAAGAATAGTCTTGTCTATATGCAAATATATGTGCTGGGATTTTTCAAGGACTTGCACTGAAGCTGTATATCAGTTTGGGGGAACTAACATCATTTCACTATGCTGAGTTGTCAAACCCAGGAACACAATATGCTTCTCTAGTTAGATCTTTGATTTGTTTTATTATGTGTTGTAGCTTTCATCACACATGTGCAGTACATGTTTTGTTAAACTTATGCCCAAGTATTTTGTTTTCGGGGGTGTGCATGTAAGTGGCATTGTATTTTTCATTTTGTTGTCCCCGTGTATGTTGCTATGTAGAAATACAATGGATTTTTGTACATTTACCTGGTTTCTTGTGACCTTATGAGTCCAGGTGTAGGTCTAGGAGTTCTTTTGCGGATTCCTTGGAATTTTCCACATTTCTGGAAATGGGACTATTTTATTTCCTCCTTTCGTTTTTTTAATTTTAATTTTTTAATAATATATAATGTATTGTTTGCCCCAGGGGTACAGGTCTATGAATCATCAGGCTTACACACTTCACAGCACTCACCATAGCACATACCTTCCCCAATGTCCATAATCCAACCACCCTCTCCATACCCCCCTCCCTTTCTTACCATATTATAATTCTAATTTCCAGTGCTATGTTGAATACAGTGGTGAGAATGGGCACTCTTGCACCTTGTTTCTGATCATACGGAGATAGCATTTAGTCTTTCATTGTTAAATATTGTATCAGCTGTAGTTCTTTTTTTTTTCTTTTTTTTTAAGTGGAGGGGGCAGAGGGAGAGAGAGAGTCTTTTTTTTAAATTTAAATTTAAATTTTTTTATTTTTTTAAAAGATTTTATTTATTTATTTGACAGACAGAGATCACAAGTAGGCAGAGAGAGGCAGAGAGAGAGGGGGAAGTAGGCTCCCCGCCGAGCAGAGAGCCTGATGCAGGGCTCGATCCCAGGACCCTGAGATTATGACCTGAGCCGAAGGCAGAGGCTTAACCCACTGAGCCACCCAGGTGCCCCATGAGAGAGAGAGTCTTAAACAGACTCCACACCCAGTGTCAAGTCCGATGCGGGTCTCGATCTTACAACCATAAGATCACAAACTGAGCCACCCAGACACCCCACTAGATGTTTATTCAAATATTCTCTATCAAATTGAAGAAATTCTCCTCTATTCCTATTTTTCTAAGTGTTTTTTTTGTCACGAACATTTATTGAGTTTTATCAGACCTTTTTTCTGCATCGATTGATATGTTCATGTGATTTTTCTTCCTTAGCCTATTAATATGGTAGATTGCATTGATTGGTTTTCAAATGCTGACCCAGATTTATATCCTTGAAATGAACTCCACTTAGTCTTGGTAAGTAATGCGTTTAATATATTGCTGGATTCTGTTAATATTTTGAGGCTTTGGAGGTATTATGAAAGATACTGGTTTGTAGTTCTCTCTTTCTCTCTACTATCTTTGTATGGTTTTGATATCAATGTAATATCAGCTTTATAAAATGAAGCATTCCACCCTCTTCTACTTTCTGGAAAATTGTATGTATGTTGGTGTTAATTCTTCTTTAAAAGTTTGGTAGAATTCTCTGTTTTATTAGTATACTAATATGTATTATGTTTCAAATTTCAAATTTAAGCTGTTCATTGCTGATGGATAAGAAAGCAACTGACTTCCATGCAGTGACCGTGTGTC
Source organism: Taxidea taxus jeffersonii (assembly GCA_003697995.1). Lineage (NCBI taxonomy): Eukaryota > Metazoa > Chordata > Mammalia > Carnivora > Mustelidae > Taxidea > Taxidea taxus. Next base: position 7,947 of record RCUC01151199.1, read on the forward strand.
TTGCAACCTTGTTATCATTGCTTATTAGCTCCAGAAATGTTGTTTTTGTTGATTCTTTGGGATTTTATAGTTAGTACATAATCATGTCATCTGTGAATAAAGATAATTTTATTTCTTTCTTCCCAATTAGTATCACTTTTGCATCTTTTTCTTGTCAAAATGCATTAGGTAGGACTTCTGGTATGATGCTGAAGAGGTGAGAGCAGACATCCTCGCCTGGTTTCTGATCTTAGCAGGGAAGCATCAAATTTCTCACTAGGAAGTATGTTAGCTGTAGGTTTTTGAAGATGTTCTTTATCAACCTGAGGAGGTTCCCCACTATTACTATTGTAATTTGTCAAATGCTTTTTCTGAATGTATTGATATGATTATATTTTTCTTCTTTACCCTGCTGATGTCATTACATCAATAAGCTACACCAATTAATTCTTTAAGGTTGAGACAGCCTTGCATGCCTGGAATAAATATCACTCTTCTGCTATTTTTTTAAATTAATTTTTTATTTTTTCATTAACATATAATGTATTATTAGCCCCAGGGGTACAGGTCTGTGAATCGCCAGGTTGACACTCTTCACAACACTCACCATAGCAGATACTTTCCCCAACGTCCATAACCCCACCACCCTCTCCCTATCCCCTGCCCCCGGCAACCCTCAATTTGTTTTGTGAGATTAAGAGTCTCTTATGGTTTGTGTCCTTCCTGATTCCATCTTTTTTCATTTATTCTTTTCCTACCCTCCAAACCCCTCACATTGCCTTCAACATCCTCATATCAGGGAGATCATATGATAATTGTCTTTCTCTGATTGACTTATTTTGCTCAGCATAATACCCTCTAGTTCTATCCACGTCATTGCAAAAGGCAAGATTTCATTTCTTTTGATGGCTGCATAGTATTCCATTGTGTATATATACCAGATCTTCTTTATCCACTCATCTATTGATGGACATCTAGGTTCTTTCCATAGTTTGGCTATTGTGGACATTTCTGCTATAAACATTTGGGTGCACGTGCCCCTTTGGATCACTACAATTGTATCTTTAGGGTAAATACCCAGTAGTGCAATTGCTGGGTCGTAGGGTAGCTCTATTTTCAACTTTTTGAGGAACCTCCATGCTGTTTTCCAGAGTGGTTGCACCAGCTTGCATTCCCACCAAGCTGGTGGGTTGGGTTCCCCTTTCTCCGTATCCTCCCCAGCATCTGTCATTTGACTGTTAATTGACTTGATTACTGACTTGTTAATTTTAGCCATTAGTCATTAGTCGTTAATGACTGTCTTGTTAATTTTAGCCATTCTGACTCGTGTGAGGTTGTATCTCATTGTGGTTATGTTTCATCTTACATCAACTTTGGCTTTCTTTTTCAATATTCCTTTGCCTATTCGAGGTCTTTCTGGTTCCATATAAATTTTAGGATTATTTTTTCCATTTCTTTAGGAGCCCCTTTTCTGATAATGACAGAAAAGAACACATTAATCCAGCCAGTGGCCACACACTGTGTTCCTGGGACAGTGCTAATTTGCTCTTGCAAAGATATCACACCGGGATATCACAGATGTGGCACACCACTTGGTTTGTGGTGTTTTAGCCCAGTATTTCCCGGCCTGGGGAGTACCTGTGGCCTACCACTTGGTTTGACTTTGCGGAAGTCAACGGCTGTTCTCCAGACTTAACTAGTTTTCCGAGGAATCAACTAATAAATACATATGTGACAGGGACCACTTTTCCTGTATTTTTTAGATCTTTAAGGATTTCACTAATTTATATTCATGCCCTCCTCCACTTAAGTCAATGAAAAGTGGGGGCAGAGTTCTCTAAGGACTTTTAGTGCGGATGAGATAAAAATGGGACTTCAAGATTTGAAAGTGGACATGCACTAGTGTACCTCCCTCGCTCTCAGCTGGGACTAAATTCTGGAAGTGGAGCAGACCAGAGATGGACGGAGCCTTCTGAGACTCAGTCTCAAGTCAGTTTTGTCCCCGACTGAATTAGGATGATCTGACTGCATTCTATCAGAAGATAGGGAGACTCCCTCCCTGGAGGAAAACAAGAAGATGCAGGCATTGATGCAAGTGATAAAGCCACTGCCATTTTTGTGTGTGTGTAAAATGCAAGAATGATGCCACAGCCAGGCCAGCTGAGCTCCTCAATGTACATGCCGTTTGTATCTGACTACCAACCCCTCTGGATCCTTCCTTTGTCAGCGAATGAGAGTCCGAGTCCGGTGGAAGAGACCTCCCGGGGTCCGGAGGTCCGTTTCATCGTGGCTTAGCAACAGGTCCACGGCTGCCTTTGTTTAGAAGGTGCGCTCCTGGCTGCATCCAGCAGGTGGCGACGTTGTACCAGGAAATGGCCTCTCTGCGCGCTCCGCGGGCCTTCCTGCAGTTAGCCCAAACTGGGGTTTTTATTTTTGGTTTTGAGCAGCTGCTGTGGTTTGGGGTCGACCAAATGAACATTTAATGTTTCCGTTGTCCCCAAGCTAGTTGCAGAGAGCACAGTGGACAGAGGCCAGGAAGGAACTGGAGAGGACTGGGGCCTTGGCACACCCACGACAAAGTGGGTCCTGCCATGGGAGACGAAGTGGGTCCTGCCATGGGAGACGCGTCGGAGAGGTGAATCCCAGAGATTCTGCGAGGGGCTGGGGCCTGGAAGGAAACTGACCTGCTCAGGGGTCTTCTTTCTCCTCCTTCCTTTGGCTCATCACCCGCACTGGCCCATCCCTGGCTTTTCAGATCTGCACATCCTCCTTTTCTTCTTCTCCCCTCCCCGCAACAAGGCCTTCTTTCTAGGATGTGTTAAACCTCTCCCTTCCCTGGTAAGGACCCCAGTCATTGGATTTAGGGCCCACTCTAAATCCGGGACGGTCTCCCCTGGAGATCAACTTAACTACATCCACACACTCTATTTCCCCAAACCTCACGGGTACTAGTGGTTAGGACTTGGACATTTGTTTCTGGGAAGCACAGTTCAAGCCCCTGCAACCCCTAACTTCTGTTACGTAACCTAAACATCAATATATGTTTCTTCCCACAAAAGGGTCCTGGTTCATATATCCGTAGGTTTCTGGTCTCCTCTCTCACTTTCAGAAGTTCAGTGGCCGTATTCTCCTGAGAGACTCCGGACTCACACTGTACGTCTGTACACATCCAAGATAGCCCAACTTTCATGAATAAATCCCATAATCCCCTTAAGCATACCAGGCTTTCCCACACTTTGAGTAGGCCTCCGATCCAAAAAAGAACCTGACACCACAAAATGCTAGTGAGGACAGGAGGCAGTGGGAGCTCTGGGCTGCTGCGGGGAAGGCAAAACAGCACAGGCACGCCCGGCGGGAGACAGATCCTCACAGAGTTAAACACAGTCTCGCCAGGCAGTCCGGGAATCACGCTGAAGTGTTTATTTACCCCACTGAGTTGAGAACTTAGGCTCACACAAACATCTGTACACAAACGCCTAGAGCAGCTTTATTCATAATCGCCAAACAGGGAAGCAACTGAGATATCTTCCAACAGGTGAAGAGTAGACGAACGGTGGTATGTCCATACAAGAGGATAGCAGTCAGTGGCAGAAAAACACATGGTATGTGCAGTAGCCCTCCCCCTTATCTGCGGGGTACGCTTTCCAAGACCCCTAGGGGACGCCTGAAACCTGCATATACTCTGTTTTTCCCTCTACACACACAGCTATGATGAAGTTTAATGTATAAATGAGGCACAGTGAGAGATTAGCAATCCCTAATAAGAAGATAGAACAATTAATAACAATACACTGGAATAAAAGTGATGTGAATGCCGTCTCTCTCCCTCTCTCAAAATGCCTTATTGCACTGCACTCCTCCTTCTTGTTATGATGACGTGACGTGGTAAAATGCTCACCTGATGGGAGGAAATGAGCTGGCTGACCTAGGTGCTGTCACCCAGCATTAGGTTACCATTGACCTTCTGGCGATAAGTCAGAAGGGAGATCATCTGACCACAGGAAACCGAAGCCCCAGAAAGCAAGATCAAGAAGAAGCTGGGAAGGATGACTGTACCTAAGCTAAGAGACACACACATATTTCTTTTCTCCGGCTGCTGAGTGAGCATAAAAGAAATAGCACCCAATAGCAACAAGCATACCTAGTACCCAGATCTTGGTTTCTAATACTGTTCTCCAGGAAAAGTAACCAGGGCTCCTTGGAGAAATGGCTGATTCTAGGGCTGGGGCAGGAAATTTACAAGCGGAGCCTGGACCACAGCATGAGAAAGTGCTCAAACAAACAAACAGGAAACAAACAACACACTGATGAGAATATGTCAAAGGGATATGTAGCCTTGATGTCATATGGTGAAAAGGCACTTTGCCCCTCTGGTCTTACTCTCCAAACCCCACCCCACGCCACCCCAGTCTAATCATCAGACCAATTCCAACAGAAGGGCATCCCACAAAACACCTGAGTAGTACTCTTCCTAACTGTCGAGGTCACTAGTCAAAGTCTGAGAAATTGCAACAGGCAAGAGAAGCCTAAAGAGACATTAACAGCTAAATGTAATGTGCTACGCGATCCTGAACAGAAAAGGTAAAAACTAAGGACCTAAGATCACAGTGATAGGATCTTTACAATATCCTCTTTGCCCGAATTGCCTAATCAATACAGGAAGAATGATACTACCCTCTGAATTTCAGAACACATGCGTCCTGAGTTTTAGTAATATGAAGATTTGGGAAATCCTAAAGATTCTGTGAGATTATTTCTAACCAAGCATTTATTTCCTCACTTAAGATGAACAGCAGCCCTAAAATTGTGCTATAGATTGACCCACACATTTTCTAATCTTCCAGACACCGGGGATAAAGAGGTGAACATGTGTTAGATACTGCCTTCAAGCAACTGAACTTAGGGGAAGGCACAGAAGACACGGAAAACACGCCCGTGCCCGCACATGCATGTTAGTGTCCCAATCCCATCATTCTTCCCATTGGTTGACTTTAAAAGGGGGTTAACAGCCCACTTGTTAGGATTATAGTCTTCAAGTCTTTAGAGAAGTGGTGCATAAGAAGTGCTCTATAATAGCAATTTTTTAAACAAAAGTAACCATTTTGGAATTTAGGAAATGATCACCATTGCCTGTGGAATAACAACTCCATGGATAATCCCCTTGAAGCGAGTAAATAAACTGAATTCTCACCATCTTCAATCCTCATCACTCACCATTTCCACATCTTGGGGATCAACACATTCTTCTGTATTTGGCTGATTTAGACATTCTTCCGTAAACCACTGCCCATGGTTTTGCTTCATATTAAGGAGGATAGATTCCATAGTACAGCCAAACTCAATATGAGATAACCCAATTTGGTGATTATAATTGAAGCCAGCAGTATGCATGCCTACTAATGAACCTTTTGCATCAAACACTGGGGAGCCAGAAGCCCCAAAGTAAAAAGAGGTGTCATAGGTAATCACATCAGGATCATAAGCTATTTTCTGGAAGCTTCTTTGAGTGTACATATAGATATACTGCATGTCATCCCTGCTACCCTCTCCCCCTCTAGGCTGAGAACGTTCCTTCAATTTCTCCACTCGCTGCTCCAGAGGGATCACGGTGCAAGCATCACTAGACTTTGCCTCTCCAAAGGGGTGGCCGATGATATAGATGAGCCCACTAGATGGCGCGGGAGCAATTCTAGAATGGAGTCCCAAAGGTACCTGCTGGCCATTGGCCTTCAGTTGCAGAACGGCGTAATCCAGAGTTGTATCAGATACCCTAAACCAAGGCTCAACGAGAAAGCAGTTCTCTTCTTTCTCAGGGGGCCCTTCGTAACTAAATGTCACTCTTACGCACTGACCAATTATGTCTGCCCACCTACTTGGGTCTATTCCTTTTCCCACAATGTCATTTACTACGTGTCGACAAGTTAAAATGAACAACTTATTGAAAACAAAGCAGGTGGCAGAACCCCTATTTCCATTGTTGTCCCACGACAGGTACCCAACTGAGTCACTGAGATGAGAAAGAAGTTTGTGTGTTTTAACTGGGGTAGAGTTTTTTGTCAGTTTCCCAAAGTTTACTTTATGCAGTTTAAATAATGAAGATTTGTTCTTTTTCTTTTCCAATTTTTTCTTGAAGTTGTCTCTGATTTTTTCACTTTCTCTCTGCAAACTGGGGTACTGAGCCATAATTTCATCTCTCAACACAGAGATGTTTTGTTCCTCTGACTCCAAATTCTGAGTAGCTCCTGCTCCAAAGCCCGTTCTTTTTTCAACTTCAATCTCAAAGAGCTTGCCTTCTAGGCTGTCAACAGTCTGCGTGCTTTCTAGAATGGAGTCATGGTTTTTGATGAGTCTCCAGTCCTCTTTCTCCAGAAAGGAGAGAAACCTGCCGTCCTTGCACACCGCGTCCTTGATGGTTTCTCCTTTGAAAGCGTAGACACAGAGTTTGCACCCTTCTTTGTGAAGATGCCGGAGCTTAACTATCCTCTTCTTTCTCTTCCCAATCGCATGAATATAAAATTTGACACAGTCAGGGGATGCCTTGTCATGCCGGCCAAATACGGGGCTCTCTTCTTTCTGCCTGCTTCTACTCTGGGCAAATGTGATAAGCACGTGGCAGCTTTCAGGAAAGCAACTGAGGGGCATCCCAAGATTGATGTATCCTTCGATGCCTTCCGTGCCAAGCACCAGCATCTCTTTGCCCTGCTGAGCTTTTATTTCCTGCTTGACGGCCGTTAAAGTGTTGAGTGCTGCATATAAGCTATCCCCTGCACTGTGTGTGAGCACGTGTTTTCTGGGGTTCACAGCCAAGGTGATGTAAATTGTCTTCTTTGGGGGCCCGGTCTGGTCTTTGGGTCCTTGAGCCTGGGTGTTAGTTATATCTTTTGGACCTTTTCCAGCACCCATCTTCATTTGAGGATTATTGGAATTATTCTCCTGGTTTTTATTGACCTAAAAATAAATGTTACATGCTTTAAAACTCTGAGTACAGCCTTACACAAGGAGGATTCATCATATACCAGAAATTCCCTGAAAAACTAAGAACATTGATTTCTATTGCCGAATGAGACATTTTCTCCCAAGTCATATTCATCACTGTATTGGTGTGGACAGAACTTGCTGGTCATGGAAATAACAGGGCAGGATGGTTGTAACGATTCAGTGTAACGTCATAGGTGACAATACCCAGCACAATGATTGGCACATTAAGAGATTAACTTTTATTTCCCTTCTTTGTAATGGTGCTAATATTCTGGATCCAAAAAAAATAAATTTTAAAAAGGAGCATAAGGTAATATAAGTTTACTCTGGGCACAACAAAACAAACTCTCAGAGCGTATCTCTTCAGCCCAACATTGTCAGAAACATCCTTGTTGGGACACTGTAATGGATTTCCAACTATTCAGAAGATTCTAGGGCAGATATGGAACTGGGTAGTACACAGCTACTGGTTGACTCTATCATGAAGTAGGACAAAAAGAAGCATAACTAGGCTTGTCTCAGCTTTCCTAGATACTTGGATATTCCGGTTACAACCAGATGAAAGAAAACAAAGGAAAGCTTTTACATTGCATACTCACATTCTCAAAAGTCTCCTAGCCTGCTTCTTGATAAATGCAAGGAGCATTTCAGACTCAGGGACGAATCTGAGGGTTTGATATGATAACAGAGCCCCATTATTGGAAAGAGCCCTAATGTCAGTAAAGTAAATGCAAGTCTTCCCTTCACTTCTGTCTCAAGCAAGAAGGCATTTCTCTCTCCGTATAAATAAACTGAGGATAATAAAAATCTTCCCTCCCTCCCTAACAAGGTTATGATAAGGATGATTATTTAAAAATTTGTTTCATACTAGAAAGCACAGTACAAATGTAGGTTATTACTATGATCAAAGAGATTAGCCATATTTGGGATAGTATATATTTTCATGCTTTGAAATAGTGTTAATTTTTTTATTCCACAGTTGACTGTAATACATTATAGTAGATTCATTGTTGTTGTTGTTCAGGAAGTGTTACAATAGCTTTTTACTGAAGGCTGTTTTGATGTGGCTAAGATCTGTATTAAAACGAAAAGAATAAAATGGATGAGAAAGATTTTACTTTAATATCGTCAACCTACAAGGAGGCAATTTCTTGGCAGAAAGAACTATGACACCCAGTGTCAAGAAGAGCTATGTCTCGTATTGGCACATTCCATAAACAGTAAATAAACATATTTACAGACATACCTGAGAGAAATAGTGCTCAATTTTCATATTTTTGTTCTCATCAAATGCAATCTGTGACTTGCGCTTCTTAAGGCTCATGATGGTTTGAAGGCGAATAGACAGTTCAGCCCAAACACTGATTTCAAAAAAGGTTCAAGTTAGAGTGGTATTTTCATAGCTATGTTAATTGTAGAGGATAACACTGATGGGACCCCACATCCCACCCCTCCCCTTGGCCTCTAGCATCCCTCTCTTGCTAAGAGATGTTAACTTAGCAAGTACATAGTTTATCCAACAACTACGATCACCTCAATGAGAAAAGCTCCGTTTTATAGACCACTGCTTGGTAGGTACCATACTAAATACTTTACAGAAATTGTCTCCAATTGACAGTTCCCCCAGAAACCATGCAAAGCTGGTATATTTGCTTTTTGTAGATGAAGAAACTTAACTCAGAGCAGGTAGGTGACCCTCAAGGCCAGAGCCATGGGATAGAGATGGAATTCAAATGCAGAGGGTTTGTAGTATGAGAATTAAAAAGTGTGTTTTAGTTACACAGAGGTTAAAATCTGGCCCCCGTTTAAGGTGGAGACAGCACAGGGATGATGTGATTACAGGGGAATAGATGGGAAAAGAGCCATAAAGACAAAATCATCTTGGACTGAGAGTTTGCCTGGGAAGATAGTCAAGAAGTTTAGCTGCTCCTTGGTTTTCTTGTTTGTTTAAGGGGATATTTTTCCTTCTATCTTTCCTCTGATGTCTCCCCAGAAGAGAATGCACAATGTAAATAAAACAGTGAAATCTTTATTAGCAATAAATAGAACAAAAGCCAGGGAGGGCAGCAGCTCTCTGTTTTCATATCCCAACACATACCACGGATGCCTGGCCTGTGGCAACCTCTCAATAAAGACACATTTGTGGGGCGCCTCCTCGGTTAAGCCTCTGCCTTCTGCTCAGGTCAGGATCTCAGGATCCTGGGATCAAGTCCTACATTGGGCTCGAGCAGGGAGCCTGCTTCTCCCTCTCCTGTTTCCCTTGCTTGTGCTCTCTCTCTCTCTGACAAATAAATAAAATCTTTTTTTTTTTTAGATTTTATTTATTTATTTGACAGACAGAGATCACAAGTAGGCAGAGAGGCAGGCAGAGAGAGAGGGGGAAGCAGGCTTCCTGCTGAGCAGAGAGCCCAATGCAGGGCTCGATCCCAGGACCCTGAGATCATGACCTGAGCCGAAGGCAGAGGCTTAACCCACTGAGCCACCCAGGCGCCCCAATAAAATCTTTTTTTAAAAAAAGAACACATTTGTAAAGATCCAATGAATGAATGGAGCAAGCATAGGAAGTGCTATGACCTAACCTAAGAGCTTTTTAATAAATTACTTCATTTAATTCTTCTAACTCTGCATGATACATATTATTAGTTCCATTCTACTAATAAAAAACTTGAACATCCAGAGAGATTAAACTATTTACTCGAGGTCACAAAGCTCCAGAAAGTATACTTTTGGTTACGAACATTTTCAAACGGGAACAACAACAACAACAACAAAATAGAGAATAGGATAATGATGCTGCATATGTCTATCACATAGAGTTAATGATGATTCATTTTTTGGATAAATTTGCATCATCCTTTTATTTTCCTAGATTATTTTACACTTAGATACACTGTGACATTTTATCCCTAATTACCTCTTTCCAGTTCTACAAATTAAGAACTTTTTCTTGCTTAATCACAATCCTAATGTATTTGACCATCCAATTGAGGTGCACTAGTCGTCTTTAATTATTATGGTTCTTAATTCTCCTTCATTCTAGAAAAAGCCCTGATTTATTAAAAAGAACAGAGAAGCTGTCTGCAGAGCGTTCACCTCCCTGGCTGCTGCCTCATGTTGTTACGCTCCAGCCCACCTGTTTTTTGTCTAGTGCAAGTTCTCTAAAGACAATGACTGTTCTAACCATTTCACTGTGCAGCAGGACCTATGGCTTCATTCTTTACTGCTAGTGAGCTGCCCAGGAAACTCCAGCGTCCCTGAGCCTAACTCTCCTGTTTGTAAAATGAGGCAAGGACTCTAAGTGAGCTACAGAATCTAAAGGTGCTGCATCAAGGTGAGTTTTTATAAGACCACCTGGGTTTGAATATCAGCTTACCATTTACCAGCTGACTGACTGTGGGCATGTTAATTAACTCCGTCTATCTCACTGTCCACAGCTCTAACACGGGAGGAGTAGTGGAATCTGAGTCCCTTGTGAAGATTAAAAAAATACAATGCATGAAAAGCCTTTAGAACAGTGCCTGGCACGTAACAGGTTGCCCAGTAAGTATTACTACTATTACTATTATTTTGTATCAATACACTTACCACAGGGATACTTTTTCAACAGCAGAGAGCCTGGGAAAACAAAAATAGATACCTATCACTGGGCTGTGTTGTAAGATCCTTGAAGGCAAAGACTTACTGTCCAACAATTAAGAAATCTGCGGTTTCAGTGTGTCAGTTGATGATGACCCAATCTTAGGAACTGAGTAAGAACCCAGGAGATTTAAGAGTGATTATTACATATGGACCAAAAAAGGAATATAAAGTAGACAGAAAGAAATGTGAATTTTGCACTACACTGGGATTAACTCCAGCATTCACAGTGGAAAGGTGCAAGAGATTAAAACACCCTAACGTTCCCCCCCAACATCATTTCCAGTATCCAGCATGAGCCCTGCAACAGCAAAGGTGAAGTGTCCTTAGCTGGGCATCCTACTGCAGCCCACTCAGAGTTGGAGAAGGCTCTGCTGACCTAAAAGGCTTGCCCTATGTCCTCCAGTAAGGAGATAAAGATATGCGGCCTGCCCTTGGTCCATTTCCTGCCCACCCAGGGGCTCTCCCTTGGAATTCTTCCCGAACCCATCTCGGTCTTCCCCCTCTTCCTCTTACCTCCTCCCCCTCCCCCTGCTTCTCCCCCTACTAGCCCCCCCCCCCCCCCCCCCGCCTTCCTCTCCCACCCCACCTCCAGTTTTCTACCTCTCTTCTCCCTCTTCTCTCCTTCTCCGCCCCCTCCTCTCTGGAACAAGTGCACTGAGCTGAGCCCGACTGCAGGAGAGACATCGGGGCTCCGCTGACCTAGGCCCCCCTGCAAGGCCGCCACTCCTCTCCCCCCAGCACAGGGCGGGACAAGCTGCAGCCAGGGAAATCAAAGCCGGGCCCAAATCTGAGCCCCGCGGGTGGGCGACGCTGTCCCTCCCAGGCCCGCGGACCCCAGCGCCTCCGCCCCAGCCCCGCAGGCTCACGCGCGCTCACCCACTAGTGCCTCGCCGGCCACCAGCACCCGGGACTTGAAGCCCGCGCCCAGCCGAGCTCGGTGCTCACAGGAGGAAGCCAAGGCCTCTGAGCTCGGGCGGGGAGCTGGCCTGGGAGGGGCGTCCCTGCGAGCTGGGCGGGCCGGGCGGGCCGGGCGGGCGGGCGCCGGGGCGCGCGGGCGGGAGGCGGGGGCTGAGGCTCCAGAAGGTGTCCCGCCCTTGGCGACCCGCGGCTCCGCGGGCTGCCGCGTTCCTTCCGCTTTCCTATCCGCCCGGCTTCGGACTGCCTCACCCCTCCGCCGCCTCTGAGTCTTTGCCTCTTTGGACCCCCGGGGGGAAGCGGGCCTGCCCGTCGCTTGGGGGTGGGGGTGAGGGTCTCCAGAATAAAGTATCAGCGTGTGTGTCTCCGTCCCTCCAGCCTGAAACAAAACCTTCCCAAGCTCTTCCGCGCCCACGGCCGGTTTGAGAAGCAGACGTGGGAGTCTACGCCTCTTCTCCTGCCTTGAGCTTTCCTCTCGCACAAGGACAGCCCCGGCTGACAAGGGTAGAGACCAGTTGCTGTATTGCTTAGAAGGCGGGGTTTCGTCAAATACAGACCTGTTAAAGTTTTGGTCAGAAAATCAAAAGGATTCCTTAAAAGGTTTCTTTACTCCCAAGGGCAAAATAAACTCAGCACTTGGGGGAACGCAACAACAACAACAACAAAGCTGGAAATGAACCTCATCATGCGAGATACACTCTCCCCACCACTGAGTTCACACAGCGCTGGAGAGAGTTCAAGGGACCTCAGAGGACACAGCAGCAGAGACCCGCTCGGTGTTCTGAGGCCTCCAAGGATGTCAAGTGCTGGTTCCCAGAAATCCCTGTTGGTAAAGCTAAGCCCGCGGTTTCTTGAGGTTATGGGGGACAGAACTTCCGTAGTGTCCCAGAAAGGGGAGAGCAAGGTTGGACTCTTTATTGAGATTTTGAAGTCTGGCTTAAGTCGGGTCTTTTAGGTGGGGGATTGGTTAGGATAGGGTAAGCCTCGGGTGCCAGTTTAGGATTAGTGGGTGACAGGCAAGGATTTTCAAGAAGGTTTGGAAACTGTACTTTGATGTTTTCAAGTGAAGAGCGCTGCGGTCTTTGAGGAAGTTACTGGAATAAACAATAAGGATATTTGCAACTTCCATGTCCCTGGGCAAACGTTTCCTGGTGTAGTAAATCCACCGTGATGAATAGAGAAGATAGGTCATACTCATGTAGTTAGCAAGCGATGTGACTTTAAGTGGCTTTCTCTTAATGAGGAACATGCTGGAGAACCTAGTCACCATTTGTCACTTAGGGTATCGAGTATTTTATCTTGGCAAGAAGCTCACTCGAGAGAACACATTTGACATAATTTGTTTGCTACACCCAGAATTCAGACACAGAGAGGTTGATCTTCTTAGGAAAGATTTTCATAAAGTTAATGATGGGTCTTCAGAACCACATCCGTTTTTGAAATTACAACCTGCCCTCCCCTTGGGCACTGCAAAAGAAATATACAGCCTTTTATTTTACTCTGCTCTCGATTTCCAGTCCTTTCCGGAAACAACGGTATTCCGGCGTACGGGGTTTTTTCTGTCCCCGCTTCCCCCGCCCCCAGCCTGAGGTTTTTCTCCCTCGTGACCCCGTCAATAAATTTTCTCTAAACTCTAAGTCAGCTCCAGGACCAAAGGGGTAACTCACCGAGGAGAAGAGTTCGTCCCAGACCTGGCCTTCACTCGCCTGCACTCGAGACTTCGGGGGGCTCCTCGCCTCCAGCCGGGAATTCCGCCTTCTGGGTGAGCGGGCTGTGCGTCGGGGCGCGGGGAGCGCGGGGAGCGCGGGGAGCGCGGGGCCGAGAGGTGCCGGCTCACTTCGGCTCATTGGACGGCGGCTGTCCCCCTGCGGAAGCCCATTGGTCGCGCTCTCGCCGCCGAGTGGAGCGCGGGAAAGGGTGAGCGTGGCCCCTCGCGCGGGAAGGGCACGGACTCCCGCGCTGCCACCCCGGCTGCGGGAAGTCGGCGCACCGTCCCTCCCCGCGCGCGGGACCTGCCTCACTGCGCTCTCACCGCCCGCACTGCCTGCCTCATCTCCCTCCCTCCCCTAGTCCTGAATCCCCGAGGCCATCCCAGCGCGGGTGGGAGGAGGGAGCGGAAGGCGGGACGCAGCCCCTGGCCTCTGGCCTGCGCGCCGGGAACCCGCCGCGGAAGTGCGTGGGTGGAAACGCGGCTTCCGGATGCGCGGCTGTCCCCTCCTGGACGTGTGTTGCGAGTGAAGGCACAGGCGACAGGCCGGCGTCTGCAGCGAGTCGCCAGCTCCAGGGCCCTGGGGGCTCTGCGGGTGGGTGGGGAGAAGGGGACTTGGGCGACTCGGGCGTTCCCAGCAGATGCGACGGATGCCGTGACTGTGGCAATCGGGAAGAAGCCGAAGCCCAGAATGGAGGTGGAGTGAACGACCTCGTCATGAAGCGATCCTCCAGACGTCCACGAATCTACGCAGATGTTCGCAATCCTGATGAAGAAGACCGCGAGGACTCCAGGAATAAATCTCAGAGCTGGCAACTCCAGTAGGACAGGGCTTGCAGACAGCCTGCTGTTTAAGGATCTGCACCGACAGCAGATGTGCACGCATTTACGGTTACAACCGTGGCACGTTTTCTGCAATTGACTGAGGACTATATGATGGGTGCAGAGTGACAGCGTTGAAAAGAGTGTTGGTAACTACAGTGCATGTGATGATTTGGGGGGAACGGACTTAATGTGCACACAATACTCCCAAAATAACTACAACTACCGCTTCCTATTCTGTGAGTTCTCTGGGGTTTGGAAAGAGTAAACTTTGAAAAGGCAAAAAAGAAAGAAAAAAGCAGAAAACCCAATTTATATGAAAATTTCACCACTCACTATCATTCTCTGAATCATTAGAAGTTTGCATTGATCCTGAGAGTAGTGCATGCAATCATCACCAAAGAATTAACTTTTCTGATTTCTTTTTTTTTTTTTTTCATTGTAGATTCTGAAGCAGTAAAAAATTCAACGACAAGCAAGAGGTGGTGAAAATACTGGCGTTGAAACTGCCCAACAATCTGAGCTATCTCGTTTTAGAGAGCTATCCTGGTGATTTCCCCCACATCCACCAGCAACTTCCTGGTCCATTTTTGCAGCTGACTTGTTAGCATTTGATAGGCTTTTGAGATATTGTCTGGAAATTAAGACCAATCTCAACTATGAAGAAGAGTGAGGTTGTCCTTTTTTGGGAGTAAGAAGACCTATAATGAAGAGTAAAACTAAATGTCTGGTCCACTGAGAACGTATTTATGCAGATGTGAAGCATTTTCTGTGTTGTTTTTTTTTTTTGTCTTTTGTACATTTCAGTATATAAACAAAATAGTGGCTTAGTAGACAACAGGCTTAACAACACTTCCCAAACATGGATGTTAAAAATTCAACATTTTGTTTCTATAAAATATTAGTGCACAAGAAGATAGTGAAAAGTTAAATAAAATATGTTCTTATCTATGCATCTATGAGACATCTGTGCAACTGTACCTAATATGTAGCAAGATACCCATCACTTTTTTCTTAAACTTTTCTATAATTTTGTATGATTTTAATAATCCTTATTTTTAAAACATTTCTGGCTTGGTTAGTTATATGTTGGCTTCTTGAGGAAAGGGCATAAAATAAATATTTCCTAAGCCTCAAAGATATTCACAATAAAATACATTTTGCCTTAAGGTAATAGGAAAATAAAATTTTTTGGATGAAGGATTTCTGTCACACTTTTTCCTTCATAACCCCTACATCTTTTGTTATTTTTTTCTCCAAATTTCAGACAAAATGAAGTTGTAATCTCAAAATTACAATATAGAGCAGTCTTTCTCAAGACTAGAAACCCAAAAGTTTTTAAAAGCAATTTGACCATTAAACTTATTTATGAAATTATCTTCCTTTTTTTCTTTGGTCTGCTAAAAAACAGAGTTCTTATAATTACCAGGAAATTCCTTAAAAAGTAGATTCATTCCTTGTAAATGCTTAATCAAAGAGGCTATTTCTTCATTCCTAGATTAGTATTACAGAGAACAACTCATTCTCATCAATAGCTCCCAAAAGTGTTGTTTTCCATACTTAATCATTGGGGGGGGGTGTTCCTTGATGGGAAGAGATTAATTTTTACAAGCAAGGTCAAATATAAAGGTGACAGTATGGAATGAGTTTTCTTCCTCTGCATATGCCTCATTTTATTTCTTGCCTCTTGCTTTTATGGTGGTTTTTTTTTTTTTTTGAGCTTTTATGTTGCTAAACAGTTAAGAGCAAAGGCACTTAACACAGTATCATTTTTTATAAATAATTCCTGTGTTTGTTATTCTGCTGCAGAAATTTGTCCTGTTATTATATTCAAAGTTTACACTACTCTCTGATATTTTGGAAAATGTAAAAATAGGCTTTTCATAGGTTTATATTACACTGTGCTCTATAGACACTAATTTTAATAAATCCTTCCTATATTCTATGACTAATTTTCTTATGGGAAACATATCAACAATAATATGCATGGGTATAATTATGCTGTGGTAACTGGTCTATTTGGAGAATGTTTACTGTGACTCCTGAATGTGAAGTCTTTGCTAGAAAATCTTAATTAGATAATGAGCCTATAAGACATTACATAAAACATGCGAACCGATGGCCTCATCTGCAGAATTCTCTTTGTTTCCTTTCTCTGTTTTTTGTAGGGAGAGAATGCAAGAGGTCTTGGGGGAAGGGCAGAGAGAGAGGGAGAGACAGAATCTTAAGCAGGCTCCAAGCCCAGCCCAGAGCCTGATGAGGGGCTTGACTTCAGAACACTGAGATCATGACATGAGCAGAAACCAAGAGTCAAATGCCTAATGAACTGACGGCACCCTGCAGTGTTTGCTGTTAATTTTTGTGCAAAGCCTTCTTGCAGGAAAAGATTATATCATACATGAAGATATCTTGTTTTCCATTTTTACTTTACTTTTACTTAAAAGCCATTCCTCCTCTGTAAAAAACAAACAAAACTCAAAAAAGTAAATAAAAATTCCAGGTTCATCATACTTGACACAAGTTTCTTTTTTGGTTGCCTGTTATAACTCATTCTTAATTACTGAAAGCACTATAAATAAATACCTGTTTCATAAACCAAGATATGTGATCAAGTTAAAATAAATTGGTGGTGGTATATAACATCTTATTGTAATTACTTTTGATAGTCATTTATAAATGGAGAGAGGGGCAGGGGATTCCTTGGCTAAGGCCAGCCAGGCTCTTTGCTTTCATAGATGGGCTAACCCTTACATCTGTGAGTGGAAGGAGTGACCAGGGTGTGCCTGCTTCATTTGATACTCTCAATGACCCTGTGGGGAAGGTGTGGTCATCTGCCCTGATTCACAAATCAAAAGTTTTGCAAGTATTTGCCCAGAAACATTCTTGCCAGGATTTAAACTCCCATCTGAAACTAAGGCCATCTAACTCTTTGTACTGAAAGGCTTCTGCGGTTGCCTTTAATTTTTAACAGCAAAAGGCACAGCAGCTCACCCCTTCCTACATATTTTTTCATTTGTGCAATCCTTTCTTCAACACATAAATGTGCCAGTTACAATTTACAAGGCCAAGTGCTGGATTCTATAAAGGGTAGATGTTGAGAACAGTCCTGCCCTTAGGAAGGAGGAAAAGGTGCACTCATAATAGAATCTCCAACATGGTTTCATTCATTTAAAACACATGTTGGTTCCTGCTTCCAGATAATGTACTGGATATTAGGGATACAGAGTTGAATGAATACGTTTCTCATATTCATGGATCCAGAGCAGTTTAATACAATCTAGTTCTAAGCACAGTACTTTCCCAGGACACACTATACATGTCTGCTGTTTAAAGTTTTGTGAAGCTGGGGCGCCTGGGTGGCTCAGTGGGTTAAGGCCTCTGCCTTCGGCTCAGGCCTGGGATCGAGCCCCACATCGGGCTCTCTGCTCGGCAGGGAGCCTGCTTCCTCCTCTCTCTCTCCCTGCCTCTCTGCCTACTTGTGATCTCTGTCTGTCAAATAAATAAATAAAATCTTAAAAAAAATCAATTAAAGTTTTGTGAAGCTTTATGTAATTTTGCCTTAGAAAACATTTATTTTGATTTTCTGGGAATTAGGAAAACCCTCCTTCTGTTTCTCTGATTTTGGAAAGTCTGGAGAACTGGAATAACCAGATGATGAATGTGAGAAATTGTTCTCAAATCTCCACCCTGCCCAGTATATACACCTCTTGCCCTGTGACTTCGAAGTTCCTCGAACCTCATTAATGTCAGGCTTAACCACCTGATTTGCTTCAGCCAGGGGAATGTGCACAGGATGAAAACTTGCCTGGCTTGGCCTTGGGCGCCACTGGTTCTTTCTGTTTGCCTCTCTTTGATGTCTGCTGCCTCCAGTTTAAGAACATGCACCTGCTAGTACTACTTCACAGTGTGGGGAGGTTTCAGTGAGGCAGTGGATGGAATGAGGATCCAAATACACCAGGTACAAACACTCCATAAATGGTAGGTGTTGTCATTTTCCTTTTTTTATGACTATCGTATTATTCTGCTTGGTGCATACACAGTCTGCAAGGCTGTGCACTATGTCAAAAGTGAACATGATTTCTAGGTTCGGGGAATATTGCCAAATTACTAATACAGAAAGAATGTACCAAATCACTCTTCCACCAGCAGGACAAGGTGATGTTCATTTCACCTTGAGGTCAAAGTGTTGAGCGACCTGGATTCCTAAATTCAGAGCCAGATTCTAAGACTCCAGATCCTCCCCAAGATCTGGAGGGCATAAACCTGTGGAGGTAGCGCCCTCATGGGGGTGGGGGGGGATCTGCTTAGACTTTTAGGAGGGTGCCTGCACGGCCCTGATTGCAGAGACTCCTAGGGGGACGCCGCCTGCACGCGGGGCTCCTCCTTTCTGGGGGAAGAGCGGTATCCGTCGCACTCCGCGCAGTCGTGGCCAGAGGCTGGAGCGCCTCGGCCTTGGGTACGCGCAGGGAACGCGTGCTGGAGTGCCCTCCGTCCTTCCTCCTACAGAACCACGCAGAAACCCGCGGCCGGTCATACCTGGCGCACCAGCAACCCCCCGACCTGGCTGGGCGGGACTAAGCCCCAGGGATGGACGTTCCCTAACCACCTTCCTCAATACTCCTCCTGAGGCACTTCCAAGGCGCGCTGTTTTACTTAAGGGCTTCCTGGCGGGGACCGTCCCTTGCACCTCCGAAAACCGGACGGGGTAGGATGGGAATCATTCATCACCTGTGGCTCTTTGGGGTTGCGCTTGACACACCTGAGTCTCTTTAATCCTCACATTCACCGTTTGGGCAGTGGGTGTGACTTTGTCTCCATTTCATAGATTAGGAACCCCATAAATTTGCTAGTTGGAGGGAAAGACAGATGTACCCTAGGATTTTAGTCTTAGACTCTTACAGCCTTTTAGGACGGTGCAGAGACTTTGGGCCCCTCTTAGTTCCTTCATTTGCAAATGAAAGCGGTTGGCTTAGATGAGCGATTCCCCAACTTTAGTGCCTATAAGAAATGTTTAGGGCAGCCTTTTAAAAATGCAGATCTTGGGGCCCCTGGGTGGCGCAGTCCGTTAAGCGTCTGCCTTCGGCTCAGGTCATGATCCCAGGGTCCTGGGATCCTCAGCAGGTTGCATCTTTGGGGCGCCTGGGTGGCTCAGTGGGTTAGGGCCTCTGCCTTCGGCTCGGGTCGTGA
This sequence comes from Taxidea taxus jeffersonii, assembly GCA_003697995.1. Taxonomy (NCBI): domain Eukaryota; kingdom Metazoa; phylum Chordata; class Mammalia; order Carnivora; family Mustelidae; genus Taxidea; species Taxidea taxus. The sequence goes on from RCUC01151199.1 coordinate 27,175, forward strand.
TCCCGGGGTCCTGGGATCCAGCCCCGCGTCGGGCTCTCTGCTCAGCGGGGAGCCTGCTTCCTCCTCTCTCTCTGCCTGTCTCTCTGCCTACTTGTAATCTCTGTCAAATAAATAAATAAATAAATAAATAAAGTCTTAAAAAAAAAAAAAAACCACCCTGGAGAGACCCTGGCTTAGAAGAAACTTCAAGTCAGCTGCTCATTATTACACCCGGCCTGGCGGTGTGGTACGCACTCCACGGATTTAAATCACAGCACCTCTGCGAAACGGGCACCATTTTTACCCCCCCGTTTTGCGGAGGAGAGAGCTGGCCGCACGGCCTCAGGCTCTGGGATCGGTTTCCTTTCCACTGCTCGCTGGGTCTCCGTGACCCCACCGCGACTCCGCCCCTTCCCCCTCAGCTCTGCCCCGCCCCGCTGTCCCCTCGTCCCGCCGTCCCCTTCTGTCCCTCCAGAATCCCCTCGCGGCGCCCGCGGCGCTGTTGAACTCGGAGCTGTGGGGCCCGAGCTGAGCGCCCGCAGCTCCCACTTCTTGGAAAGTCCCTGCCGGGGGAGCTGAGTCCCTAAGAACCCCGCCCGGCGAGGGCGTTTCTGCACTGCGAGCGGAGTCCGGGCGCCGCCTGCAGGTGGCGCGAGAGGACGAGCCTGAGAGAAAGGGAAGGGGGCGGAGCCAGATCGAGGATTGACATCCTTCCTGCCCAATAGCAGCACAATGGGGAAGCGATTTGCCCAACCCTCCGGTCCCTGGGGCGGGAAACTGGTTTTGCTTCTCCATGTGCTGGGCAAGCCAGAGACTTAGGGCAGAAAGCTGAGAAGCTGCGGTCTGGACGCTCTCGCTCAAGTGGTCCTCCTAGATCCGGCTGTTGGCCTAACGGTGCCAGAACTGAGGTTGGCTTGGCCTGCTGGAGCTGCCCTGCTGCCTCTTCGGTTCAGCATCGACTTCAGCTTGCTGGGAGTCAAGGGCCCTTTTCTCCATCACGATACCCTGGATTTATTGTAAACATGTAAAGGGGTTCTTGGCGTGGGGCTAAGTTGTCTGTTTTGTTGTTGTTGTTTTATTAACTTAGCCGCCAGGAATTTCTGGCCCCGAGGAGGAGGGAGCGGGCAGGATTTTAAAATAAATTTAGTTATATATTTTTCTTTTGTTAATCAAGATATAACACATTAGGAAGTTTAGTTCCTCAACTTTGGGTTTCTTCTCAGGTCTTTTTATAGCAGCAACAACAGCAAAAGCACACTGTAATTCCCTGGGGCCGATCGCAGCCACTTTCTGTTTCTGGAAGCCAGAAAGACTTTGTTTGGTTTCTGTATCCAGCCTTTCCTCCGTCACTGGCAGTTGGCAAAGTGGTTGCACAACATGATGAGACTGACCAGAAGAATCCCTGGTCAGATTTCGTTCTGAGGGTTAGTTTTTCTAGTTTTACTTTAATTGTATAACTGACTTTCACAACCCACAAGAAAAAAAACAAAACAGAAAACAAAACTCCGGGCAAAGCCAGTGTTCTGTGAAGGTAGATTAGCAAGTCTTCTCACCATGGAGGTGTGGACCACCCTCCGATTTTCTCTTCTTAGCTGTCCTTTGCAGGGTTGGGTGAAGCCTGAGAGGACCAAGCACCAACAACTGAAGGGCTGGAGGAGCTGACCCTTGGGACCTCATCTTTAGCTGATTTGTGTTGTTCTAGGACAATTACCTGTTGCGGTAGTGGTCCCATTAATATGCTCTATAATTTACTCATTTCTATTGACCTGTGTCTAAGAACTATAAATCTAGATTCTTCTTTTAAAAAAAAAGTGTATCCACGGGGCGCCTGGGTGGCTCAGTGGGTTAAGGCCTCTGCCTTCGGCTCAGGTCATGATCCCAGAGTCCTGGGATCGAGCCCCGCATCGGGTTCTCTGCTCAGCAGCAAGCCTGCTTCCTCCCCTCTCTCTGCCTGCCTCTATGCCTACTTGTGCGCTCTGTCAAATAAGTAAATAAAATCTTAAAAAAAAAAAATTGTAAAAAAAAATGTATCCACTATTTTTGGAGTTACTAGAACTTTAAGTATGTAAAGAATAGTGTAAGCACTGGGGATACAAATAAAAACATAAAAATGTAAAATCCTTTCCCTATCCTCAGTACGTCTTTCTAAAGTTTGTGATTGTTTATTGATCATGATATATCTTGTTAGTAGAATACTGAAAAAATTTCCAAGGGACTTCACAGAAACATTTTTAGTAATGGAGGTAAGAATTTTTAAATAACCGGTGTATATTAGTGTAAAGTTTGAGGCTGCCTTCAGACAAGAGATGTGGGTATGGGATATGATGTGAGATTTGGGGGTTAGTTTTCTTTAGAAGAGTTAATAATCACATGAGTTAATACCCAGTTTCTATAGATGCTGTGTGGTGCACATTTTCATAGAGTACAGGCTTTTTAAAATAATTATTTTTGCTATCTAGCTAAGACTCCGCTTGGCATATCAGTACTTTCTGCTCCTGTAACAAGAATAAATGTAAATTGAGGAGTCTTTGTATAAAAGTAAACTCTACCAAGCTGCTACGGACTAATACTTTGCTTGCCAAAGTTCTTGTCTTTTTTTTTTTTTCTTGTCCATGTATGACAGTGTCTAGAAGTACATTATGAAATCCTTTGAAAAATTTAAGTCATGCATTACCTTTGAAAACCTAATACTTTCTTATTGCAAAGTATTATAAAGCATGGTCACAACTTTTAAATACACTTTGAGTTTCTTTTCTGAATTGTTAAAATTATTGACTATCTCATTTATAAACACTAAATTCTGTCACCTCCTGTCATTTAATTTTGTATTCATTCAAATATGGTTTTTGTTATGTTATTTTAAAAATATATTTTATGATCTCTTACCCAAATAAATGCTTGTAAAAGAAAAAAAAACATACAATTCTATGGGTTATGTGACTGTTGATCAAAATCGCTGAGGACAGGGAATAAATAAATGTATTTATTTATATAAAAATGTAACAAATAAAAATTGTCCTAATCATCAAATAAGTTACAATCTAGTACGTGAAAAAGGTAAAAAGAGAGTTACAACTGGTGTGCTATAGCGCAGAAATGAGGAAAGGGAGTGGTGCATAGAGAGGGCTTCAGGGATACCAGCACCCAGGGGTGACACTTGAGCTATAGATCCCAAGTTTAGATGTGCTTGTTGTGGCAAAGTCCCAGGGTCTCTGTGTCTTACTCCTGCACATCCCAGTGATAAGCTTTACCGAAAATTTTGGTGGAAAATGCATCTTACTATAAGAACTTAGAACCACGTCTTGTCTGGGCATCTGGTTGGACCCACCTTTGGTTCAAAGGGATGAGGCAGGATCACGTGGCAGGCAAGGTCAGCGGTGGCATATGCTTTGCCTCCCAGGATTGCCACTGAGAGAGGCAGACTTCCTTTGCATGCTATTTAAAAACATACATTTGAGGATCTGATTCCCCCAACTGGAGCTCCTGTGAAGATTTTTATTAGACATTTAATTGCAGCAACAGGATCAGATGATCTGAAATCCTTATGTGTGTGGTATAGCAGGAGGCATTGTGGGCTCCCAGGATTTGACAAGAGGTCCCACAGCTTTGTGGACATGTTTAAAGATACCCTTTTGGTTACAGTTATACATGACCCTTTGTTGCGTAATTCCTTCTTTCAATTTCAGTAAGTACCAAACAGGAAATGTCAGTCCCCAGTGGTCTGGTAGAGAAAGGATGAGTCAAATGCTTAGAGAAGAACTTAACTCCCCATTATTCAGATAATAATTAAGAAAGAAGGCATGTCTCTCAAATAAACACGTTGGGCCCTTCAATTGGCGTATAAGTAAATAATCATAATACATTTCTCATGTTGGTATTGGATAGAAGAATATGGTCACATTCTTTTCATCAAGTCTACATCTTGGCCATCTTTCTTAGTCTATGTCACCAAGTCCCTTTCTTTCTCTTTAAAAGTCCAAGATTTCATTTTTACATAGCAAATTTTGTCTTGTAGAAAAAATACAAGACTCAGGATGATATAACCTTCCTCCAAAGAGACTTTGCAATTCATTCTGGGAGATGGCTGAGCTGGCATCCCTAGTAATCCCCAGTCACCTTAACCTAATTTGGACTGAGGTGATTTCAAACTGGCTTGTATCCCTGCAAAGGCTGAGCAATACCTGGAACATTCTTATTTATGAATGCAACACTTTGCATTCCAAATCCTGTGTTTACCAGAACCCCTATTACTTGATAGGCCTTAAGCTCTAATTCTTGTGCCTTCTCAGCTTCATGATTCTCTTCAAATGTCTGGTCAGCTTCTCAGCTTCCCAGTCATCTCCAGAACTGGCAGGTGCCTCTAAGGCAAAATAAATACTAACTAAAGAACTGACCTGTTTGGGCTTCCCTCCTTACTGGGATATTGGCCCTGTACTTTGGTAGAATACTGAGTTGGTAGCTGCTTTGGCTAGAATGTTGATGCCTTCACACAGGTTTCCTATTTTAAGTCTAGATTTTCTTGTTGTTCAGTGTGCTTCTGTGTGTGTGTGTGTGTGTGTGTGTGTGTGTGTGTGTATAGCATGGGAGAGTTGGTCTGAAATATCTATCTCATCTCTACTAGAACTCTGAGATTGATATTTTTATGTTACTAAATTCCAGTGGCAACTGCATATACAAATTTCCCTCTCCTGTTTGTGAAATTAAAGACATTCATTTACAAAGGATAGGAAAGTTTCGTAGAATTGGTGTTATGGTATTTGGGAGGCTTCTAAGATATGGAAAATAGCAGCCCCTAAACTTGAATGACACATTCTCTTTGCTGCTTCTCTTTTGTCTTGAGAAAGATGATGTTTCCCTCATGCTCTATGTCTCACTGTAGAGGTCCTGCTCCCATATGTATCAGGGTTCTTCAGAGGAACAGAATCCATAAACATATATAAAATTATATGACTTACTATGGGTAGTTGACTCATGTGCTTATGGATGCTGGAAAGTTCCAAGATCTTCAAGGTGAGTTAGCAAAATGGAATCCCAGAAGAGCTGCTGGTGAAGTTCTAATTTGAGTCTGAAGGTCTGAGAACCAGGCAAGCTTGAGACCCAAAAAGAGCCAATCTTTCAGTTCAAGTACAAAGGCAGGAAAACGTCAATGTCCCAATTCAAAGACAGTCATACAGGAATCATACCTTGTTACTTGGGGGTCTCCCAAATAAATCTGTTCTATTCAGGCTTTCAACTGACTGGATGAGGCCCTCCCGCATTAGGGAGAGCAAACTGCTTTCTTCAGTCTATCAATTTAAATGTTAATCTCATAAAAAAAAATACCTTCACAGAAACACCTAGAATAATATTTGACCAAGTATCTGGTCACCTTGTGGCTGAGTCAGGTTGATAATACCATTAACCTTCCCACCAGAGTTAAACTTACTATGATGTGAGGGCAACTTGCAGAATGCATGGGAAAAGTTTTTTGCAAAGAGAATTTTCAGGAGTTGCTAAACTTTGCCATCCACAACCAGGGAATTTTGTGGGAGTGCATTTTAAAGGTTGATGAAAGAGGATGGAAAATGATTTTTGCTCAGTTCTTGGAAGTGATGAGCTCCTATGAGATTCGATTCAATGCTCAGTTTTAGGAAGCCAGTGGGAGTTATCCTGAATCTCATGATGCTAAGGAATATGAGAAACAGATATTGGCCCACAGTAAATGTAATTGTAAGGCCAGACATCCCTTGGCATCACTTAGGAAGTATTCTTGGCAAAAAGTCCAAACTGAATATAATTGAGCCTCTAGATTTAACCACCATTTACTGGAAGTACAGGGACTCCAACTACACATGACACCACGGAGATGGAACTGCAAGGTCCAGAATGTGGAATATTCTACAGGACATGTACGATCCACTTTACTCAATAAATACATGTCAGGAAAAAGATAAAGGGGGAATTTACACATTAAAAGAGACTGAAGAGATTCCTACAGACCAAATGCAATGTATAGACTGGATTCTGATTAGAATGTTCCAGAAGTAAAAGAAATGAAAATTAACAGCAAATTTATCACCTCACCATGGAGCATGCTCCAGATTGCTCCTAGAAGTTAGCGAAAGCTACACACTGACTGAAATTATCTTTAAATTTCTGTAAGCTTGTACTATGTTTTCTAAAAAATGCTGCTTAACGTTTTGTGGTAGTAATTACTCCAGTATATGTATATGTCAGAATTAATAGATTTATATACCAAAAGCGATGTATTTTACTATACATAAATCCTAATGATCACAACTAGACTCTACAGAAGAAAAAGAAATGGCCACAGAAAACAGTAGAAAAGGACAACCTGAAGGACAAAATCCGAGGTTTTGAAGGACAAAGGTCAAGGCAATTCCAACTGCCATGAGCAGTGACCAACAACTGCCGTGTGACCTAAAATTGTGCTCCCTGCCAGAGCTGGGCACCCCGCGCTTTCTGCCCAACAGAATTTGATCACTGCTACGGGACAGTAACAGTTGTGTTTTCCATTCTTTCTGAATTGAAATTTTACTTTAAGAGGTTGGATTTTGACCATACTCTGCCACAGTCTATTGGGTGTGTGAGTAGGGCGAAAGGGAACAGGCAGATTCATCTCTGGGCTATGAGGAGCTACGTCCAGACAATGGGGAGACATGCATGTCACCCAGAATTCTGGACTATCTTGGGGGTGGGTAAGTATGCTTTGTAAGTGGAGAGATGAGTGTATATAGATACCAGAGAGGCTAGATGAGTGGGTTGACATGGTAGTTCATCCAAAATCCATTTTCCCTTTATTCCAAAGCAAGATAACTTAAGGCTGGGCATCTGGTCATCCAGAAAAACACTACATTTCACAGCCTCTCAACTAAGTGAGCTACATAACCATGTTGTAGGCAACAGTTACCAGCAGCTGTAATACATGCATTTTCTAGATTGTGTTCTTAGGAAGAGGTATACTCCCCTTTTGTACATTTTTGTTCTACCCCTGGCTGTGGTGTAGGTGTGTTGGCTGGAGGTTTAGTGGCCATACCATCACACCCTGGAACTCCCACAACCACAGAGGGCTGTATCTTTCGACTACCATGTGAGAAATGACCTCATGCTATTGTTCTTCTGAAATTTAGCAGTTGTTCCTGTACCTTCCTAACACACATACAGATATAGAGTTTCTGAACCAACAATTTCTCTGAGATTTATGGTTTCGGCACAACTGAGAGGCGATCACATATTTGGACAATCAAAGGCTAGTTGGTAGGGAGAGTGTATCAGAGATCTGTGCGGGTAAAAGAGATTCAACTGAAGGGATTGATTGCTAGAACACTTTTAAAAAGATGTATTTATTTGTGAGGGCAGGGAGGGACAGAGGGAGAGAATGTTTCAAGCTGAGCACAGAACCTAGCCCGGGGCTCAATCCCCCAACCCATGAGATCTTGACTGGAGCCAATGACACGAAGAGTAGGATGCTTATACCAATGAGCCCCCCAGGCATCCTTAGAACATCTTTAGAATGACAAAATGGTGGGAGGGATTCAAAGGGCCAGTGCTGGAATGGAGTTCAAGAATTCACCCTCTCAGTTGGAAACCAGGGATCAGGAAGGCGGATGAGGAAAGCTGTTAAAAATGCCTCTCCACACTATCAAAGTAAATGATCAGACATTGCAATATGGATTTTGGCTGCGGCTACCGCTTGCAATCACTCTTCAGTACACATGAAGCTGAGGACTAGACACTGACACTTAACGGTGGCCAACACGACTCTCTCTAGACACTCACTTCTCTACATTGTTTGCCAGAAGAGAAAAGATGATCTCCATCTTATTTCTATCTCCCAGTAAGAGGCAAGTGCATCTATTTTAGGGAATCTGATGTACAATCTTAGTTGTGAATTAGAGATATTATTTATTTTCTTCAAATTTCTATTTAAATTCTAGTTCACACATAGTGTGATATTAATTTCAGTAGAGTCTAGCGATTCATCACATACATGCAGCACCCAGTGCTCAACAAGACAAGTGCCCTCCTCAATACTCATCACCCATTTGGCCCATCCCCCACCCATCTCCCTCCATCAACCCTCAGTTTATTCTTATGGTTTGTTTCCCTCTCTCTTCTTATTTTTCCCCCTTCCCCATACATCCACCTGCTTTTGTTTCTTTTTTTTTTTTTTAAGCTTTTATTTATTTATTTGAGAGAGAGAGAGAGCATGAGAGGGGAGAAGGTCAGAGGGAGAAGCAGACTCCCCATGGAGCTGGGAGCCTGATGTGGGACTTGATCCTGGGACTCCAGGATCATGACCTGAGCTGAAGACAGTCACTTAACCCACTGAGCCACACAGGCGCCCTGCTTTTGTTTCTTAAATTCCACATGAATAAAATCATGGTATTTGTCTTTCTCAGACTTATTTTGCTTAGCATAATACACTTTAGCTCCATCCACATTGTTACAAATGGCAAGATTTCATTGCTTTTGATGGCTGAGTAATATTCCACTGCAAATATATACATCTTCCATTTATTTTTTTTAAGGTTTTATTTCTTTATTTGAGAGAGAGACAGTGAGAGAGAGAGCTTGAGGGAGGAGAAGATCAGAGGGAGAAGCAGACTCCCTATGGAGTTGGGAGCCTGATGTCGGACATGATCATGGTACTTGGGGATCATGACCTGAGCCGAAGGCAGTTGCTTAACCAACTGAGCCACCCAGGCGCCCCCACATCTTCCATTCATCAGCTGATGCACACTTGGGCTTTTTCCATAGTTAGCAATGCTGCCCAGGTTAACAATACACATCAGGGTATATGTGACACTTGCTCAACAGGGAGCCTGCTTCTCCCTCTGCCTCCCACTCCCCCTGCTTGTGCTCTCTCTGACAAATTTATTTTATTTTATTTTTTAAAGATTTTATTTATTTATTTGACAGACAGAGATCACAAGTAGGCAGAGAGGCAGGCAGAGAGAGAGAGGAGGAAGCAGGCTCCCCACAGAGCAGAGAGCCCGATGCGGGGCTCGATCCCAGGACCCTGGGATCATGACCTGAGCCGAATGCAGAGGCCTTAACCCACTGAGCCACCCAGGCGCCCCTCTCTGACAAATTTTAAAAAAATAAAAAGAATATTCATTATACTTTAAGGAAATAGCCCCCAGTACTCTAAGCTATCGGCATATTTTCTTGAATAAAACATTTTTTTTTCTACTGTTCCATGGGTAGAGGCTGATGAGACTGAAACAACTCTTGTTTGTTATCATTTTCATTATGGTTCTCGTCGATTAGGAATTTATACAACCTCTCATCTTTCTGTTTAACATCACCAAGAATTGAATACATAGAATAGCCAAATTCGATAATGGCACAGACTTTACCTCCACTTTCATAAAAATGCCCAACAGTGTGCACAGCAACTAATTCACCAGATGTATTAAACACCGGGGAGCCAGAGGACCCAGTGGAAAAACAGGTGTCATAGCTAAGTGTGTTAGTGCTACAGACTTCTGGTAGGAAACTTCTTTGGGTGAACATGGAGAAAGCATTGTAAGTGGCAGCATGGGGTCCTACCACCTCATCTAGATGCTGTTCTGGGTACCTCTCTAACCGCTGATTTATAGGAACCACAGCACAGCCATCTATCTTCTTGACCTGGCCTTCTGGGTGACCAATTATATAAATCAAGCCACTAGGTGGTGGAAAGGAAATTCGTCCAAACAGGCCTGGAGGAAATCCATTTCCATTTTTGCGTAGCTTTAAAATGGCATAATCTAGGGGTCCATCAGACACTTGAAACCACGGCTCAATGTCATACCAATCAATATTGATAGGGCAGAACCTTTTATAAGTAAAAGACACCTTTGCACATTTGCTTATTATATATGGCCAAAACCTTGGATGTGTGCCTTCTCCCACCATAAAATGTATTACATGCCGACAGGTGAAAATATAGCCATGATTGAAGACAAAGCAAGTAGCATTCCCTGTGTTTCCATTATTGTCCCACATCATGATCCCAACTGACTTACTAAGATGGAGAAGATCTTCACAGGTTGCAACTGAAGTAGAATTTTCAGTCACTTTTCCAAAATACTTTTTATATACGTTGAACTGTTGAAAGCTTGTCAGTTTGGTTCTCCTCTGTTCATCCCGAAAATACTTTCTCATCTGAAATGCTTCCTCATTAAAATTTGGGTATTGATCCATTATACTTTTGCCCAGCAACTGGCAATTCTTTAGCCAGAGGTCAGTTGCTGTCCTTGGGATAGCTTGCTTAACAACATGCTGCATAACCACATGGGGCCTTTGCCTATGTCTTGAGTTATTCTTCCAGTGTCTTCTGTTGAGACTATTACTATAATAATTCCTAATTCTGGAAATTGTGCGTCGTTTTTTACCTGCAATATCATGTGCTAGATTCTGAGGTGGGGTAATTTTTTCTCTGTTGGCCTCTACATCTTCAATCTCCCCATGTGTCTCTGGTTCATGTTCTTTGATCTCAGACTGTATCTGATTCCAGGGACTGGTTTCATCATTGGCATTTTCATTCTGTTTAATTTTTTTAGGGGCACCTTTACTGACACGTTTCTTAAAAATGTCCATTTCTAAGGTTTTTCCAGATACTACATCCACCAGGGACTGTTTTCTATGAATTTTCTGATGACCTTCCCTTACTTTCCATTCAAATTCGTCAAGGTCAGAACGAAATCGTCCATCCTTGATTAGAGCTTCTTTGATAGTCTCACCCTTTAAGGCATAGATACAAAGTGTACTTCCTTCTTTGTGAAGTTCCTTGATCTTGAGAATCTTCTTTACATTCTTCCCAACAGAAGCCACATGAAAAAGAACGCATTTCATGTTGGGATTTTCACACTGGCGTAGTATCTGGTCATCTTCCGGGTCACTCTTTTTTGGACCAAGTGTTATATTAAAATGGGCATTTTCAGGTAGGCACTTGAGAGGCATTCCTAAATTTACATATCCGCCTATTGCATTCTCTTCATAAACAAAGATGTTCTTATTAAAATGCTTCTTCATCCTTTCACTGAAATTGTCATTTGCTTTCAGGGCTGAGTAGATATTCTCTGTGAGTTTACCATGTGCTGTAAACACACTAAAGTCTGATGTCCTGGAGGATTTATTCAACGTAAAAGTAAAAAAACATTTTTTACTGGTGCTCAAGTCTGGATTCTGAATTTCCACAGATGCTTCATGCTTGACTTCACTTTTCAACTTAATGAGACTGCTATGTTCTTTACTGTCAGAGAGAAAGTGAGCGGCAGGTGGGCCAAGATGTGTCTGCCTCATGACCGTATCCTTAAAAAAGGAAAGACCAAGAACTTAGTAAGAACCACCTTTAATAATAATGTTTCATGTTTTTCTACTTATAAAACTAATAGATACTGTGAAGAAGAGAGTGGATAATAACATGGATAATGAATAATGGAGAAAAAATACCAATCATTACTCTATCACCAGAGATAACCATTCTACGTGTTGTTTTATTTGTTTCTATGATTTTATAAGCACACAGAAATATTATGTTCTTTAAATTGTGCTATGTTGCATGAACTTCCTCTTTACTGAGGAACCTGCCATTGATGGACATGTCATGAAATATGTTTGTATTGAATGACATTACATGCCATTAAATAACCTCTGAGACAATTTGAGGGGCCATAGGATATGTCACTGTACAATAATTTCTCATTCATTCTTCTGTTGCTGGATACTTAGACTGTTTCCAAGGTTTTACTACTCTAAATATGACAAACATTTCTATACACAAAACATTTTGTCGGAATGTCGGAAACAGAATATTTCCCTAGGCCAGTTTCCCAGCTGTAGAAATACTGACACAATGTACTTCACAGCATCTATGCTGCCAAACTGCTTTCGAGAGAAATTGTACCAATTCCTCCTGCTCCTTCTCCACTTGCTGTCCCAAAAGACCGGCCATATGGCTGACTCCTCCAAAGGATTTCAGTACTATTATCTTAAATGTCTGCCAATTGATAGATGAAATGCCATTTAATCTGTTTTTAAAATCTGCATTGCTTAATAATAAAGCTGGAGTTATTTAATGCACCTCTTGGACAGCTGAAACATCGCCTTTCAAAAATTCCCAACAAGTATCTGTTTAGTTCTACTTTGTATTACTTTAAACAGCACTAAGGAAATACATGATATACTAAAATGACTGATAAATCCCAGGACTGGATAGATATACAAGAAAATACACATGGCCAAATACAAATAAATATATGTATTCAAAAACATATACACACAGAACCTGTTGGCAATAGTTTGGGAAAAAGTGTTGATAATCTGATGGTAACAGGAATGAAAACCAAGGACATAAGTGAAAAATAGGACAGCACAGAATTCAGTAGAACTTGAATGGGAATTCTTCTGGAGTCTCAAGGCTTGGACCTACTCTATATGAACAGAGGACTAAAGTTGAAGACAGTAAACTCAGGAGGGATGGAGGGGCTTGGTTTATCTGGAAGGCCAGTGCTACTGAATGAGCTCTGGTTTCAGGCACAGTGAGTTTCTTCCTCTCGTGGTGCTTTCCTTTTCCTTCTCATTTTCAGATACTACTTACTGTCCAAATCTGTATCTGCAGCAATGTCCTCTCATTTGAATTCCAGATACTGATACAGTGTTCGGTCCTTGACATCTACCCCTGGATACATCAGAGGCATTTCACCCTCAACACTTTCCAAACTGAAGTCATAAACCTTACTCCCGATCCTTCCCTTCTTGCTGCGTTTCCTGAGTCTGTTAACAGGGTCACCATCCACTCAACCACCCAGGCTAGCACTCTGTGAAGCACACTCAGCTTCTTCCTTTATTTTAACTCTTATATACCATTTAGAAAAACCTGCAATATATGTTATGTACAAAAGCAGTATAGGGCATCTCCTGATAAACATCTCTGTATCTACGTCCCAGATTATGAAATAACATATTACAATTTATAAGAAGCTCCTCTTTTACCTTATATATCTCTCTCATTCTTAAAGATACTCATCCTGAATTTGTTTTATTTATTTATCTAACAAAGAGAGAGAGAAAGAGAGAGAAAGAGTACAAGCAGGGGGAATAGCAGAGCCAGAGGGAGAAACAGGCTCCCCACTGAGCAGGGAGCTTGATGTGGGGCTCGATCCCAGGCCCCTGGGATCATGACTTGAGCCAAAGGCAGAAGCCTAATCCACTGATCCACCCAGGCACCCCCTGAATTTGTTTTAAACTGATTATTAAGTTTACATTTCTTTAGGAACATAAACATATATTGTTAAAATAGAAGTACTACACTGTATGGTTGTGCCTTGTTTCGATATTATGGAAAGTCATCCTATTAAGTTTGTTCTGCGATTTCTTTCACTACTTTTCTGAAACTAATTCTAACTGACGAAGTCTTACATTCACTTCTTTTTTTTTTAAGGTTTTATTTATTTGACAAAGAAATAGAGAGCACAAGTAGGCAGAGTGGCAGTCAGAGGGACAGGGAGAAGCAGGCTCTCCACAGAGCGGGGAGCCCAATGAAGGACTTGATCCCAGGACACTGGGATCATGACCTGAGCAGAAGGCAGCCGCTTAAGTGACTGAGCCACCCAGGTACCCTCCCACATTCACTTCTACAGTTAAATAGGATCCATAATTAAGTGTATGCACATTTAGGTCATTTCCAGGTTTTTTTTCTAACTAAAAACAGTGGTTCTGTTCTGCTGTGAATATCCTTGAATGTTTCCTGGTTCACATGTGCAAGAATGTCACTCAGGGGTAGGAGTGAGACTCCTCCAATTTAGGATCTCTGAATACTTCCCTTTATTAAATACCGCCGTATTATTTGCAGAATAGTTGTACTACCTTGCACTCCCCGCGGTGGGCAGTAAGAGTCTCCTTACATCTGCATCCTCATCAAAAGATTGTACTGCCCAACTGTCGATGTTTGCCAACTTGCGGATGTGAAATGGCATCTTAATTAATTAGTTTAATTACTAATGGGAGTTAAACCTCTTTTCGTGCTTCTGCCTGTTCACGTCTCTTGCCCATTTTTCTATTGGACTATTTTCCTTTTGACTTTCGAAAATCCTTTCTATACTCCACATACAACTTGTTTACTTATTATATATGTTAAACATATACTCTGAGTATCTGGCTTGCTTTTTCATTCTCATTAGGCATCATTCAAGATAAGAAGGCTTTAGTTTTCTGCTGTCAAGTTTGTTAATCATTCTATGTCATAAGATTAACTTTCATGGAATTAATCTATTTTTTTTCCTAAAAAGTGTAAAGCCTTGCTTTTTCTAGTCAAGTCTTTCATCTCAACTTCTTTTTTTTTTTTTTTTTTTTATATGACCTGAGGGAGGTTTCAGTCTTTTAAAAATTTTTGCTTCAGAGATAAATAATTTTCCGAGCACTAATACTGAATCTTCATCCTTTCTCCACTGATCATAACTGCCAGTTTTGCCATATGAGAGTACAGGCTGAACTCTGTACCCCCTGCCCCAAAGTTCATGTGTGGAATTCCTAATCCCCATTACCTCAGGCTGTGACCTTTTTTGGAAACAAGGTTGTTGTAGTTAGTTTAGATGAGTTCATACAGGAGTAAGGTGGGTCCCTACTCTAATCTGACTCATGTCCTTACAAAGAGGGGAAACTGGGACAGAGAGACAGACGTACATAAAAGAAAGACCATATGAAGAGACACATGAGAAAGATGGCCACCCACAAGCCAAGGAGAGAGGTGTCTGATCATTCCCTCAGAGCTCACAGAAGCTGACAAGCATTACTGACACCTTGACCTTGGGCTCTGAACCTCAAGAACCATGAGACAATAAATGTCTGATGTTTGAGGAACCCAGTTTGTGGTACTGTGTTACAGAAAACCTGACAAACTAATACAAAGACATTTTCATATGTTTTATGGTTTGTTTTCTATGTCTGGCCAAATACTCTCTTAATTAGTACAACCTTACAGTAAACATTCATATCTGATAGGGTCACTCTCCTCACTTTACTCTTTATACTCATAAATGTTTTGGCTGTTGGTCCTTTGTTCTTCCATTAACTTTTAGTCATCTTATTAAGTGCCTCAAAAATACACTGTCACACTCCTAATTGAGATTGTATTAAGTCAATATGTGAATTTAAGATGGACTGACAATCTTGAGTAGGTTGAGCTTTCCTATTCCTAAGTATCTTATAGTTCAAGATCAATTTAGATCTCTCTTCATTGTCTTCCAATAAATCTTATAATTTTTATCCAGAAGGATATATAAGTTATTTCTTTTTTTTTAAAGATTTTATTTATTTATTTGACAGACAGAAATCACAAGCAGGCAGAGAGGCAGGCAGAAAGAGAGGGGGAAGCAGGCTCCCCACTGAGCAGAGAGCCCAGTGAGGGGCTTGATCCTAGGACCCTGGGATCATGACCTGAGCCGAAGGCAGAGGCTTTAACCCACTGAGCCACCCAGGTGCCCTGAATGAATATTTTTATGTGAAATACCAAGATCACTAGTTTCTTGGGCAGACTTAAGGACAGGGTGGTAATAGAGCTAGCATTTTAAACCTTGGCTCCTTTTATAATTATAAGTCATTTCTTATATTTATTCTTAGGTAACTGATGGAGATGCCCAATATCTACCCCACTCAAGATGTCAGACTCATGTGAGGTGCACTCACTGTGAGTGAGGGTCTGAATTATGTATTTTATATATTATATATTTTCATTACTTAACTTTAATTAAGTTGAAGTTAAATTTAAATAGCCACATGTGGCTAGTGGCTACCATACTGAACAGTGTAGCCATAGGCATTTTAAGATGAATAATTTAGCTGAAATTTTAAGTTAAAATTTCAGCTTTAAAAATTCCAGGATAAAACCTGTACATACTTCTTGACATACAGAACGAAACCCAAATCCTTAAGCATGGAGTACAAGGACTTAAAGATACTGCTGCTCTTTTCCAAAAATCCACTGCACCTCTCTGCCATTTCATCACAACTATCAATGTCTACAGAAATGAATTCATGCCAGCTCTGGGACAGGCCTTACTTGCTTAAGTGTCTCCTTGAGCCACATAGTTTGGTATAGCAATGGTGGAAAGTTACATGCTGAAGGAATTTTTCTCAGCGTCCCGGGATGGACTGATTATCTAAATGGCAGTGAATGCAGGTATGCACTCTGAAATTACCGAAGTTCTGTTGTCACCATGCAGAAAGCCAGCCAGAGGACAGCATGAAAAGCAGAGCATAGTGATGGGAAACATAAATGAATCCTTGAAACAACCTCATGGTGCTATATTAAAGCTCAGCCAAGTTCTCTGTATTTCCCTGACACAGGGACCATGAATCCCTTTTATTTTCTCACAGGGTTAAAAACTTCCCCTTTTGAAACAATACTATATAAGCTAAATAAATATTTCACCATAAGAAGTGTCCAACTCACAACTGAAAAATTGTGAATCATCTGGGAGTTGGGGTCTTGTTAAAATGCAGATCACAGAGAGGTGTCACAAGCTCTCAGGCAAGATCAATGTTGCTGGTGTGTGTAGATCACACTTGGCATAGCAAGGCCACAGACACCCTGAACCTGGTGCAGCACTGTCCCGTGGAACTTTCCTCAGTGATGGAAATGTTCTACATCTGTTTGTCCAATATGGCGGCCATTACCCACACATGGCTACTGAGGACCTGAAATGTGGCTAGTGATTAGAAGAAATTAATCTTACATTTCATTTAATTCTAATTCAATGAACCCACTTCATTATTTCACAATTAGAGGATTTTTTTCCTGAGAAAAATGTTCTGATTAAAATAAAGCCTACTGGAATCTTTTCCCAAACTATCTTCCCAGCAATTATTAGTTACCACATTCTTGAATTCTTCCATATCATCAAGTCTATCTAGATTTTTGCAAGATGGCGGAGAAGTAGGAGGCTGAGACGACATCAGGCAGCAGGAGATCAGCTAGATAGCCTATCAAACCATTCTGAACACCTACAAATCCAACAGGATATCGAAGAGAAGAAAAACTACAATTCTAGAAACAGAAAATCGACCACTTTCTAAAAGGTAGGACCAGCGGAGAAGTGAATCCAACGCAACGGGAAGATAGACCCCAGGGGGAGGGGCCGGCTCCCGGCAAGCGGCGGAGCTCAAAATCAGGACTTTTAAAAGTCTGCTCCACGGAGGGACATCGCTCCAGAGGCTAAACTGGGGTGAAGACCTCGCGGGGACAGCGTGGACTCAGGTCCCACAGGGTCACAGAAGGATCGGGGGTGTCTGAGTGTCGCAGAGCTCACAGGTATTAGAGCGGGGAAGCCGGCTGCGGAGACAGAGCCGAGGTTTCCTAGTGGTCTGTGACACGGACCGGTGCTCTGTGACACTGGCCGGTGCTCTGTGCGAGGGGTCCCCACAAGATCCGGGGAGACTCCGACCCGGGAGAGCTCAGGGATCTACGGGGTTCGGAGACTCCAGGTGGGACTCTGCCAGAGACAGAGACACTTGGTCACAGGCTGGGTGAGCTCGGAGCTCCCAGAAGCCAGTGACACGGGACTGATGACGCACGATTTTCTCTGAGCGCGGTGTGCGGGCGCGCGTGGTCTCCGGGCGCAAACGTGGGCTGGGGAGACCGGCGGGATTAAATGCTTTTCTCTGAAGGCGCACTAAAGACTGGGGCCCCAAGCTCTCGACTCCTCCAAACCGGATATTGGGAGGCCGCCATTTTCATTCCCATCCTCTGGAACTCTACCGAAAGCGTTCAGGGAACAAAAGCTCGCAAAAGCGAACCTGAGAGGATTACTTAGCCCGGCCCCTGGTAAGGGCGGTGCAATTCCGCCTGGGGCAAAGACACTTGAGAATCACTACAACAGGCCCCTCCCGCAGAAGATCAACAAGAAATCCAGCCAAGACCAAGTTCACTTAACAAGGAGAACAGCAGATTCTTATCTGGACAAAATGACAAGGCGGAAAAACTCACCACAAAAAAAAGAACAGGAGGCAGGACCGAAGGCTAGGGACCTAATCAATACAGACATTGGTAATATGTCAGATCTGGAATTCAGGACGATGATTCTCAAGGTTCTAGCCGGGCTCGAAAAAGGCATGGAAGATATTAGAGAAACCTGTCAGGAGAAATAAAAGCCCTTTCTGGAGAAATAAAAGAACTAAAGTCTAAACAAGTTGAAATAAAAAAAGCTATTAATGAGGTGCAATCAAAAATGGAGGCTCTTACTGCTAGGATAAATGAGGCAGAAGACAGAATTAGTGATATAGAAGACCAAATGACAGAGAATAAAGAAGCTGAGCAAAAGAGAGACAAACAACTACTGGACCACGAGGGGAGAATTCAAGAGATAAGTGATGCCATAAGACAAAACAACATTAGAATAATTGGGATTCCAGAAGAAGAAGAAAGAGAAATAGGAGCAGAAGGTATACTGGAGAGGATTACTGTAGAGAATTTCCCTAATATAGCAAGGGGAACAAGCATCAAAATCCAGGAGGTGCAGAGAACACCCCTCAAAATCAATAGGAATCGGTCCACACCCCGCCATCTAATAGTAAAATTTACAAGTCTTAGCGACAAAGAGAAAGTCCTGAAAGCAGCACGGGACAAGAAGTCTGTAACATACAATGGTAAAAATATTAGATTGGCAGCAGACTTATCCACAGAGATAAGTGTAGATAAATATATAGCGATTGGCAGGCCAGAAAGAACTGGCATGATATATTCAGAGCACTAAACGAGAAAAACATGCAGCCAAGAATACTTTATCCAGCTAGGTTATCATTGAAAATAGAAGGAGAGATAAAAAGCTTCCAGGACAAACAAAAACTGAAAGAATTTGTAAACACCAAACCAGCTCTACAGGAAATATTAAAAGGGGACCTCTAAGCAAAGAGAGACCCTAAAAGTATTATCAGAAAGTAACAGACAATATACAGTAACAGTCACCTTACAGGCAATACAATGGCACTATATTCATATCTCTCAATAGTTACCCTGAACGTAAACAGGCTAAATGCCCCAATCAAAAGACACAGGGTTTCAGAATGGATAAAAAAACAAAACCCATCCATATGCTGCCTATAAGAAACTCATTTTAGACCTGAAGACACCTCCAGATTGAAAGTGAGGGGGTGGAAAACAATTTACCATGCTAATGGACATCAGAAGAAAGCTGGGGTGGCAATCCTTATATCAGATCAATTAGATTTTAAGCCAAAGACTATAATAAGAGATGAGGAAGGACACTATATCATACTCAAAGGGTCTGTCCAACAAGAAGATCTAACAATTTTAAATATCTATGCCCCTAACATGGGAGCAGCCAACTATATAAACCAATTAATAACAAAATCAAAGAAACACATTGACAAGAATACAATAATAGTTGGAGACTTTAACACACCCCTCACTGAAATGGACAGATCATCCAAGCAAAAGATCAACAAGGACATAAAGGTCTTAAATGACACACTGGACCAGATGGACATCACAGATATATTCAGAACATTCTACCCCAAAGCAACAGAATACATGTTCTTCTCTAGTGCCCATGGAACATTCTCCAGAATAGATCACATCCTGGGTCATAAATCAGGTCTCAACAGGTATCAAAAGATTGGGATCATTCCCTGCATATTTTCAGACCACAATGCTCTGAAGCTAGAACTCAATCACAAGAGGAAATTTGGAAAGAGCACAAATACATGGAGACTCAACAGCATCCTTCTAAAGAATGAATGGGTCAACCAGGAAATTAAAGAAGAATTGAAAAAAACCATGGAAACAAATGATAATGAAAACACAACGGTCCAAAATCTGTGGGACACAGCAAAGGCAGTCCTGAGAGGAAAATATATAGCGATACAAGCCTATCTCAAGAAACAGGAAAGGTCTCAAATACACAACCTAACCCTACACCTAAAGGAGCTCGAGAAAGAACAACAAAGAAAGCCTAAACCCAGCAGGAGAAGAGAAATAATAAAGATCAAAGCAGAAATCAATGAAATAGAAACCCAAAAAACAATAGAACAAATCAATGAAACTAGGAGCTGGTTCTTTGAAAGAATTAATAAGATTGATAAACCCCTGGCCAGACTTATCCAAAAGAAAAGAGAAAGGACCCAAATAAATAAAATCATGAATGAAAGAGGAGAGATCACAACCAACACCAAAGAAATACAAACAATCATAAGAACATATTATGAACAACTCTATGCCAACAAATTCGACAATCTGGAAGAAATGGATGCTTTCCTAGAGACATATAAACTGCCAAAACTGAACCAGGAAGAAATAGAAAACCTGAATAGGCCCATAACCAGTAAGGAGATTGAAACAGTCATCCAAAATCTCCAAACAAACAAAAGCCCAGGGCCAGATGGCTTCCCAGGGGAATTCTACCAAACATTTAAAGAAGAATTAATTCCTATTCTCCTGAAACTGTTCCAAA
>ML107000.1:0-24811 GCA_003697995.1 Taxidea taxus jeffersonii
TGTCTACAGTTTAAAGAAAAACAACAAAGAGCATTGAACCAAACATCCCCAGCTCAGATTACCACTGAATAAAGGGATAAGCTAATTTCGGCAGGTGCACTCACTAGTAATTCAGGATTATAAATTGGCATATGAATGTCAACATCACCATTCTCTCATGCAGGAAGGAATGCTGCAGAAAACTGACCCTAAGAGACATCTATGGGAAGCTTGTAGCCTTGGCATTCAAGATCATCAGACTGGTAGGAAAGGAGAGTGGCACTAATACATTTTTCTGTTGGACACAAATACCTTGTTGTTGTTGTTTTTTTAATTTACAATTTAAAATGCATTGTGGTAGTTCACATCCATCCACACAAACTTCAGGGCTTCTGAGTTTTTTGTTTTTTGTTTTGTAATAACACTCCAAAGGAAAGAAGAATGATATGAAACAAGTCACAAGGTGACCCTGAGAAAGTCTAGGAACAAATTCCCCATAGTATGAACTTTTCGCTATCTGACTAGTGATTTTTTGTTGCTGTTGTTTTAATAATAGAGGGAACAATAGTGACATTGACAAATAAGGCAAATGTTTTCAAAGGCTGCTGTAGGGTCAAATGTGCCATCCACTGGAGATGTCAAGTTCAAAATCACTGCCGCCTAAGATAAAAGTGTGTGTGTGTATGAGTTTTCCATCTTGACCTTCTTACCCCTACCTTAAAATCAGGGATATTTCCTTGTCTTCATTCATACATTTGGTTCAAAGTATAACTTAATTTTGCTGTAGAGACATTGAATGCCTCTAATCCTATACAACTAAACTAAATCCCATTACACTAAGTCTAAAATCTAGAATATTTAAAAGAAAACACTTCTAAGTGCTTCCTATTGTATTTAGAATAAATCTAAAAAGAAAATCTCAACTCCAGAGTATGGCCTACAAAGGCCTCCATGATTTGCCATGTCCACCTCTCCCACCTCCCCTCCATCTCCTTCCCCATGCTGTAGCAATAGTGGCTTTCTTCTAGAAGCTTGTTCTCCCCTCAGGGTGTTTGCTCCTGCAGCGTCTCCTTTCCCCTGAACTCTGTGTGACTGGCTGCTTTTCACCATTTCAATATTTAGCTCAGAAATGACTCCCCAGACAGTTGGGTCGGTGGAATTCAGTGGGATGAAATTCACTGTGTTTGGTGGACTTAGCCAACTTTTAAAGCATTACAAGGGTTTCAGAGACACATTACTCTGTCAGTCTACACAGCCTTTCCTAGGTTGTAAGCCATTTGTAGTAGCCTGTGTTAAGGTAACACTACCAGTTGTGAGAGAGAAACTCCATATTCTCAGTGGCTTACGGTCATATAAGTCTATTTCTTGCTTATGTCATGGTGCGGTGTGTATCATTGGTTTCCATGTGCTCATTTAGGGACCTACGCTTCTCCATTTGTGGCTCTGCTTATGTCTAGAAATTTGGTTCTGATCTACATGTATCTTAACCATTTCATCCTCTTTCCATTCATTCATCCATTCTTTTCAGTCTCCCTCCATTGGCCAAATGTAACAACCCAGGCTACATGTCGCTGCCAGAGAGACGTGGAAAGTAGTCCAGCTGTGAGCCAGGAGAAACGGGAAATGGGATTGGGGAAAACTATGAAATTAATTAAACAAGGGGGCCATGAGACTGAAGTGGTTGTAATGCTGTGGCAGCCTAAATAAGAAAACCAAAAATCTGAGCCTGTAATTGCTTCAAAGTCATGAAATCAAAACCCTAAGGACAACCAATCACTGACAGCCAACAAGCCTTTAATCTATAGCCAATCCAATAATTTCCTTTCTTTGCTTCCACATCTTTTCTCTCTCTTCTGTGTGGCTCCTGTTGGCAGCATGCTCAACCATTTCCTGTTTGGTGCGGCCCCAGGGGAATGGATTTTTGCTCAAATAAATTCTTAGAAGTTTTAATACCTCAGTTTATCTTTTAACAACACACAGCATCCGTCCTTCAGGAAAGACTACCCCCTATGCCCCACATCCCCGTGTGGCCCAAAGTCTTGTTAAGGAATCTGAACTTTTCTTTTGGGGCCTCCTCTTGCTGTAGGTCCTGATTCAATTAGCTCAAGATTTCTCTTGAATATTCCTCTTAGCCCCCGTGAAACTCCATTTCCATTCATTTTTTTTAGCCAGGTAGTGCTCTTAATATATTTATTAAATGGTACTTTTACTGCCCCTGGATCTCTGTTACTGATCCCCTTAGTCTTGGTCCACTTGCTCTTGATCATAGGTTCATCTAATAGCTTATGCCTTCGATCTGTATTTTCTCACATTCCAGACTTAGCATATCCAAATCTGCATAGCTTTGCACAGTTCTAGCAGCCCTCTAATTCTCTGTGCCAGTTGGTTTGCTTTCAGTTCATTCTATCCTTTGTGCAGTATCTCCATTGGGGTGTTTTTTCTGTACTTCATAATAACTGCATCACCATTTTCCTTAGGAAATCTAAACAATACCTTGAAACTCTTTCACATTGACAATTGATCATCACATTTTGGGGAGTTTCCCAGAGCCATTTATCAAAGCCTGCTCTTATAAGAACAGCCCGGTAAAATCATGTGAGGGAAATGGCATGTACTTTGGGATTAAATAGATCTAGATTTAAATCTGTATTCTAATTTATTAACTGAATCATCCACAGAGATGGTGATGATAATATTACACAGATTTATTATGAGGATTAACTAAAATAACAGAGTGGTTAGCAAATAATAGTTTCTTAAACATTAATGGGTCAATGCATTGCCCTCATTATTCCTATTCATAGGTGGGAACTGGGATAGATCATATCTGGCAAAATAAAACAGATGACTAATTTGACTTTATAGGGGCAAGTAGTCTCTGAATGAAGCTTTTGCTTTGCACAATGTAGAGTGGAGACTTGGAAATTGGTTCATGAAGTCTGCATTCTGACAGTAGTTGACTAGGGGAAATCCGGGCCACCATCTAGGACTGCACAGGCTGTGCACTGCACAACTCAAGGGGGTGCCATTTTCACACTAATGATGTAAATGACACTTCTGGGAGCTGTTTGGCGAAATTATCCTAGGGAATATTGATTGTATTTGGTTGAAATAATTTTCTTGATTTCTTTCATTATAATTCAGAGAAGTAAGCTTTTCCAGCTATATGCTTTAAACTAAACTCCACTTAATTATGCTTGTTCTGGTTTTAAAAATATAAAACATATGACTGTAACAGAAGATTGAAAAGTTAACATTTATATGTACAAATTATTTTAAATATTATCCAAATTTAATTATTTTTTCCCAAACTTGGTGGAGTAGGATGTCAAGTTAATACAAACCCCTGGTCAAGTGGAAAAAAAATGAGGCTATTTTGTTCTTAATAATTCTTAGATACTTTATATTCTTTGAGAACAAGACAGAATGGTTGATATTCATCACCAGGCTCAATGAACAAAATGTATTTTTCTCTTCTTGCCTGCTCATTCTAACTTATTCCACCTGGGGCTTCCCTATAGCACAGATGTGATTTCCTCCTTAGACAAGTAGTGTGTGGGACCTCTTTAGACAATTAGTGTGTGGGAATATGTTTTAGATTTACAGATATTAGTGTGCTGTAAGGACCATGGAAAAAGGAAATCTTTTACTTGAAATTTTAAGTTCTCACCAGAATAACTGGTATGGATTTATATGGTTACTGTTGCTGGCACCATGCCATGAATGTTTTATAGATTTTTGATGTAGTCCAAAGAAAACAAATTACAACAAATCCCTCCTGCATTGTCAATTAAGTGAGCAGATGTCACTGCTAAGAGACGAAATCCTTGGAGAGCCATTGCCTCTGTTACCAAAATTGAAATTGGGCTGGATGTTTGGGGCTCCCTGCTCAAATCCCCTAATTACATTTACCAAAGCAAATCATTTTCTGAAAACCTGGCTGCTGCTTTATTGGTCAAGATGTGGAAGATATTACCTAACAGTCCATTAAGGATGAAGGCAAAATGATTAAATGTCAGTTACTATGATTCTTTACTTCTTTAGGTGTCAAGGTTCTTTAGGGGGTGTTCCTGTTTTAATTTTCTTAGTCCAGCTGAAATGATCTTGCCCATACTAATGCTGGCTTTGCTTTTTGGCTCATCCTCTGACATTTTTACCATCCCCAGATGTCTGACTCTATCTTTCAGATTCAATTTAACTGGAGAAGAAATGAAATAACTTGAAAATGGCCTTGTTAGTTTCATATGCTATCAAATTAATAAGAGGTCTTATCCCTGTGTGTAGCACCCCCACTCTACGCATTTTTATTAGAACAAGGTTTTCTTTGTCTGGCTTCGATCTGTGTGTATTCTGGCCTTGGCCAAGTGCTCATCTTCTAAATAGAAACTTAATGCACATAAAATAATGACAAATCTGATTATGGTGATTTACATAAATTAGAAGACATTTTTATTAATTTCTGAGGGCTTATCTCTACAAGAGAGGACATATAAATTTGGATGGTAATTAAGCCAGGATTACCTTTGTTAATGAATATAAGCATGCATTAAGCTCTCTAATGAAGAAGTTGCACGCCCATGGGTGAGGACACTATACTGTAGATAGGTGCTGGCAGAAATTACAAAGTTGTGTTCTGATATTTCCCAGCACAAGGATGGCCTATTTATATTAAGAATAATTCTGTTATTCTAGTTTTTAGTTTTTTTCCGAATACTGCAAAAAAAAAAAAAAAAAAAGAAGTCAGAGCCCTCTTTCCTTTGAGGGTAGGCAGATTTGAAAGGAAAAGAATGTCTTCTGTTCCTGGCAAAATATTAACATGAATCACTCATTCCAAGGAGAAATCATTCTGCATTCTTAATTGGCTCCCAATACAATGATCATGCTCTTTAATTGGCCATAATTTTAGGTATGCCTCCTTCTGTGTTTCTTCTGCTCCGTGATGGTTTCTCGATATTATTGGCCATCAACACGATGCTAACCAGATGTGGAAAATTTGGAGCAATCAGATCAACAACAAAGACTTTCAAGAAGATGATAGAACACAGAAAGGAAGGCAGGGACAGTCCTGGACAGAATTTTGAAGAAGGTAAAATTTACTCCCAAAGATTCGATCTTCTCTTTCTTTACTTTTTCTTTTGTTTTTCCTTCATGCCCATGTGTGTGTTTGTTTTTCTTTCCTTCTTTGCTTCTCTCTCTCTTTCTTTCCCTCCTTTCCTCCCCACTCTCTCTCTTCCTCCCTTCTTTCCTTTTACTTTCTTTCTAAAGTATCTCATGGCTATTAGCTCTCTAAATTCTCAGAGCAATCCTGCTCTCGGAGGAGTGACATATGCTCTGAACCTCTCCCTATCAAACCTACTTGTTCTGTGGCCCAGGGTTTGCTAAGGACCTTGTTAAGTGACCAGTTAATCTGATGAACAGCATCAGAGCAAACACTAGTGGCTAGAATGAGGTTGAGTGGGTTTTCCCCTGAAAGTAGCCACAAATTGTCACACCATAAAGCACACAGGCCTAAGTCCCATGTTCATGTTCTTAACACATTCAAGATACCATGGCTTTAGACAAGTCCTTTAAGTTCTCAGAGCTTCATTTTCTATATCCAT
This sequence comes from Taxidea taxus jeffersonii, assembly GCA_003697995.1. Classification (NCBI taxonomy): domain Eukaryota; kingdom Metazoa; phylum Chordata; class Mammalia; order Carnivora; family Mustelidae; genus Taxidea; species Taxidea taxus. The sequence continues at coordinate 5,580 of ML107000.1, forward strand.
AACATGGGGCTCAATTGACAGATTCAAGACCATTTAATAACTATCCCTTGAGTATGTGCTGTATGCCAGGTGCTGTCATAAGGGCTTTATATCTATCAATGCACCATCTCACTGACTGTCCAAAACAAGTAGCCTGTTTCATAGATGAGGAAAAAGACACACAGAGATGTTGGTTACTAAAGCATTATCTCTCTCGCCTGGATTATTGCAATAGATTCCTGACCAGTCTCCCTATTTCCATCCTTCTCTGTGTTTGGTCTATTCTAGTCACAAGTGGCAGAAGGATCCTGTTGAAACTTGAGTCAGATTTTGTCACTCTCTGCTCAAAACTTTCTAATGGCTTCTTGTTTTACCCAGAGTAAAAGCCAAAATCTACCGCATGTCCCACAAAGTGTTTGTGATTGGGTTGCCTCTCTGGTCTCAATGTATTCCAGCCTTTCTCTTGGTTGTTTCATGCAGTTGCACTGGCCTCTTGCACCTTCCCTGTCCTCTCCTTTAGGGCCATTATGGTGGCTAGTTCTTCTTCCTGCATGCTCTCTTTTCAGTTATCTCCTCAGCTCCTTTCTTCACATTCTTTTCTCAAAGTCCCCTGAGTAAGCCTACCCTGGTTCCCTTATTTAAATGACAGCCCCCCCACCCCCTGAATGCTTCTTATCTCCCTTCTCTGCTTTACTTTTTTTTTTTTTTTCCTCCACTTCACCACCTGTGTGTTGCCTAAGCCTAGGCTGAGAATCTTGAAGGATTTGATCTATCTGTTACCAAAGAACTGACTGGGAGTGTAGGACTCAGAGAAGTGTAGTCTGAGGTTCCCTCTAACTGATGTTTTTCTTGTGTATCCCTAATAGCCAGTCACCTATGGAATGGTGTGTGTAAGTCTAGCCGGGCAGGGGGAATGGGAAGATCAGACTCTGAGTCACAGATCCTATGAGAAAGTCTTCTGGCAATTATAGAGGTCACTCCCCTCCACTTTCCTATTCTTGTTCTTTCTCTGCTTTCTTTCTCCTTCTCTTACTTTCCTTTCCAGCCAGTTTTGCCAGTTCTCCCTCTGTCCCAAAGCCGGAGGACAGCACTCCTGATTTTTGCCTCAGCATCCACGTGAAGAGACTGTTGATCTAGTCAACCTTTACCAAGCCCTTTCCAGCTCTGAAATCTTATCTGAAGTTTGAAGTCCTTCTACATTCATAAACTGCTATGTTCACACTATGTGGAGTTCCTGGTGCCAGATTTGAGACTGAAACCAAGGGTGATAAAGAAAATTGAAAGACCAGACAATGCAGAATGGCTAAAATTAATAAGTCAGGAAATGACAGATGTTGGTGAGGATGCAGAGAAAGGGGAACCCTCCTACACTGTTGGTGGGAATGCAATCTGGTGCAGCCACTCTAGAAGACAGTATGGAGGTTCCTCAAAAAGTTGAAAATAGAGCTACCTTGTGACCCAGCATTTACACTACTGGGTATTTACCCCAAATGACACAAGTGTAGTTATCCGAAGGGTTACCTGCTCCTCAATGTTTACAGCAGCAATGTCCACAATAGCCAAACTATGGAAAGAACCTAGATGTCCATCAATAGATGAATGGATAAAGAAGATGTGGATAAAGAATGGATAAAGAATGGATACGCAATATTACGCAGCCATCAAAAAAATGAAATCTTGCCATTTGCAATGACGTGGATAAACTAGAGGGTATTATGCTGAGCTAAATAAGTCAACCAGAGAAAGACAATTATCATATGATCTCATTGATAAGAGGAACATGAGAAACAAGACAGAGAAGCATAGGGAAAGGGAAGGAAAAATGAAACAAGATGAAACCAGAGAGGGAGACAAACATTAAGAGACTCTTAATCCCAGGAAACAAACTGAGGGTTGCTGGAGGGGAGGGGATTTGAGGAATGGGGTGCCTGGGTGATGGACATTGGAGAGGATGTGTGCTATGGTGAGTGCTGTGAATTGTGTAAGACTGATGAATCACAGACTTGTACTCCTGAAACAAATAAAACATTATGTTAATTTTTTTTTTTAAGTTAAAAAGAGCACTACAACCCAGCAATTGCTCTACTAGGTATTTATTCAAAGGATACAAAAACACAGATTCAAAGGGTTACATGCACTTGGATGTTTATAGCAGTATTATCAACAATAGCCGAACTATGGAAAGAGCCTGAATGTCCACTGATGACTGGATAAAGAAGATGTGGAGTATATATACACAGTGGAATATTACTTAGCCATCAAAAGAATGAAATCTTGCCATTTGCAACAACGTGGATAGAGCTAGAGTGTATTGTGCTGAGTGAATTAAGTCAGTCAGAGGAAGACAAATACCATATGATTTCACTCCCGTGTGGAATTTAAGAAACAAAACAGATCAACATATGGGATGGGGGAAAAAGAGATAGGGAAAGAAACCACAAGAGACTTTTTATTTTTTTTAAAGATTTTATTTATTTATTTGATAGAGATCACAAGTAGGCAGAGAGGCAGGCAGAGAGAGAGAGAGAGGAGGAAGCAGGTTCCCCGCTGAGCAGAGAGCCCGAGGCGGGTCCTGGGATCATGACCTGAGCTGAAGGCAGAGGCTTAATCCACTGAGCCACCCAAGTGCCCCCATAAGAGACTTTTTAAGAAGATTATATTTATTTATTGGAGAGAAAGAGAAAGCATGCATGAACAGAGGAAGGGGAGAGGGAGAGGCAGAGAATCTCAGGCAAACTCCACACTGAGCATGAAGCCAAGCACAGAGCTTGATCCTATGACCCCAGGACCATGACCCGAGCCAAAGCCAAGAGTTGGACCCTTACCTGATTGAACCACAAAGGCACCCCAACCATAAGAAACCCTTACAGATATAATAAGCTGAGGGAGATGGGTGGGGGATGGACTAGATGGGTGATGGGTATTAAGGTGGGGGGGTACTTGTTATGATGCTCACTGGGTGTTGTACGTAAGTGAAGAACTGAGTTCTACTCCTGAGACCAATACTGTACTATATGTTAACTAACTAGAATTTAAAAAAAATTTAAAAAAAAAAAAAAAAAAAGACTGGACAATGGTCAGAAGTGGAACACATCAAAGGCTGGATAACATACTTCTCCTGTCACTGGTGGTCTGCTCCCCACAGTCTTACTTGGAGCACAGAGGCACTCAAATAGCCTAATCGTCTCAGGGGTCTTTGTATCTCCTCTTTCACTCACTCACTGAGATTTCCTCTCAGGATCAATTTACCTTATTTAGGCTTTTCCCAGCTTGGAGAGATGAAGCTGTTGCATGTGCCTTCAACGGTTCCCCCTCCTGGGCCCAGTGCTTGCTACAGTAGACCTTTTTGGTCTAGTTATTCAATAGTCTATAAACCATTAACTGCAGCTATATTAATGTTGTAAGAATCAATTCTTAGATTCAGAAAAAAAGGGGGGTGCCTGGGTGGCTCAGTGGGTTGAGGCCTCTGCCTTCGGCTCGGGTCGTGATCCCGGGGTCCTGCGATGGAGCCCTGCATCGGGCTCTCTGATCGGTGGGGAACCTGCTTCCCGTTCTGTCTCTGCCTGTCTCTCTGCATACTTGTGATCTCTGTCTGTCAAATAAATAAATAAATAATCTTTTTTAAAAAATGATTTAAAAAAAAGGGTTTATTTACAACTGTTGCAAGATTAGCCAATTTTTAAAAAAAAATTTGAGAGTGAGAGAGAAAAGAGTGAGAGCACGAGTGAGGAGAGGGTCAATGAGAGAGGGTGAAGCAGATTCTCTGCTGAGCAGGAAGCCTGATGCAGGGCTCAATCCGAGGACCCAGGGATCATGACCTGAGCCAAAGGCAGACAGTTAACCAATTGAGCAACCCAGGCACCCCACAAATTTAGGCAATCTTAAGGAAAAAAGTATCTTCAGACATTTTTAGAAAATCTATGTTAGACATTTTTAAAGAAATGTTTCAGGTGTAGCCACATGCAAAGAAAAAAAATCACAGCAAATCCATATGCTTTTTAAAAAATTGTGTTTTAAACATCAAGTAAAGAGTAAATGATCTGATTTCATCTTTTGTAGAGAGTGGGAGTCCCATTCTTTTGTGAACTTTTGGTGTTGCTTTAAGTCTCCCTGCATAAAAACTTCCCTTCCCACTACAGAAGACTGGCTGCTTGGCACTCCTGAAGCTTTACTCCATGTAAGATTGGCATGAATGTTATCTATCAGCCATGGAGTGAAGTCCTGCTGATCTTGATGATGGTCCAAGATCAGTCATGTTGCAGGCCATTCCTTCCGATGAGACCTCTTTCCATTGCCTATAGGCACCTCTTGTTTCTTTTTTTAACTTCTTGGAAACCAATCTTCTTAAAGAACAGAAGAGGAATGAAACAACAAATTCTCACTTGTGGTCAAGCATTGACTGGGGCAAGGAAAGAAAAAAAATTAGGGTCATCACAACGATAGCAATAGCTAGCAGTTTTGAAACTTAGAACATTGCCAGGCACTGTACCTAAATACTTGATAGGCATTTTCTCATTGAATTTTCATAGGAACTCATCCTACAGGTGACAACACTGAGACCCAGAAATGTTAAGCTCATTCTCCAAGGTCACCCAGATAGTTAGAAGTGCTTTTGGCTGCAAGTAACAGAAAATTTGACTGAAGGCACTTAAATGGAGATTGTTTTTCTTACCTGCAAAATGTTAAGATGAAAGAAACTGGCTCTTGGAAATGGTTCAGCAGCTCACTCTTTGTAGAGCCAAATCTCTGCTCTAGTTAGTGTTTTATTTCATCAAGAAAGATTTTCCAGATATTTGAGCAGAATCTGTTGTTGCTATTGTTGTTTACATATCACTGGTATGGACTATGTCAAAGGGCAACACCAAGTTTCAGGGAGGAAAGAGAATTGAGATTAGGCCTTTAGTTTGCCTCATGCCTTAAAGACAGAACAAGACTTGGCCTGTCCTTCCTCAGCGTACCCGGTGCCACTTCTAGAGCATAGATAGTATTCAATACCTATCTATTAAATTGGCCAATTTATGAATAAATTAAAAAAGGTTGGATGGATGGTTGACTTTGCAGCTGCTGAGGGCACTTTTAGGTAGGATGCTTTCCAAGACTGATGGCATCAGAATGCAATACAGAGAATTTTCCATGCTGGAATGAAGAAAAACCAATTGAAATAATCCACACTCTCATTTTTAGAAACTCTTCAAAGGGCTAAGAAAGGTTCATAGGGCCTACTATGATCTTTGATAGTTGTATTTGCTACAGGATTAGGAAAAATATTTCTAAAGAAATCTGGAGGCATTGATGACCTGAAATTGATAAAATTATGGCTCTTTTGTGCTGCTTTTAAAGGCCTTTGTTTTTAACCTAAGAGTTTTAAATTCATGAAACAGATGAAAGGGTGGAAGAAAGTTATGACAGGGTGAAAGGCCTGAGTAGAAATAGCCACACTTGGCTATTATTCAATAGTAGTCAATCCCACTTGGCTTTATTCAATAATGTCTTTGAATCTTAGAAAAATCTCTTCACACACAGGTGGTAGCCTCCTGGGAAGTAAACAGATGTACCTTTTGTGGGCTAGCTTCATTCCCCCTTCTGTTTTAGGTTTTCATTGTTTTCTCTTTCTTTTTTTCTCATTTCTTATTTTTTGTGGCTTTAGAAGTTGTCTTAAATACAGCTTGAATAGGCAGTAATGATCATGCATGACACTAATTTCTGTGCCCATTTCTGAAATGAAAGGCTGTAATGACTTTCATTTTTAAAAGCATATTCAGAAACAGTGATGAAATTTGAGATAGAACAGAAAGTGTTAAAAAGACTGCACTTGACACTATATGGCAACCAACTGGAATTTAAATTAAAATAAAAAGATGGTGCTTGAAGACATATCTAGGCTTCTTTGAAATGTGACACATTGTAAGTTCACTGCCAAGCTATGAATTTAGGCACATCATATTGTGTTCATATTTATGATGGTCAAATCTGTCTTTTACAATTGCCACCCCACCTCCCCTGATATTAATCCTAATATTCCTGGAGCAACTAAAGAATTGTGATTATTATCTCATTTGAATTTTTGCCTTTGATTAGGTATATAAGAAAATAAGAAATCTTTTCTTTTTGTAGGACTTCGTTGTGACCTATGAAACAAATGAGGTAAAAATGTTACTTTTCATTACTGCTTGTTAGATAAGAAATGAATCCAGCCAAAGCCTTATTTTAAAAAGACCTTGTCTTGAGAGCAAGTTTTTATTTAGTGTAAATGCTCAGCCTACATTTTGACATGAGTAGTACTGAAAACCTAACAGGTGGCTTAGCAATTGATGCACAAAGAAAAAGAATTATTATAACACCTTAACTGCTTACAGATGTCCTGGGTAGGAAAATAGATGCTTCTTTTGCTTCATAGCATGGTCTTTGCATGTTTAGTGATTTTTTTTTATTCTTGACAGGGTTGTGTATATATAAATCCAACTGATGTTTTATGTATGACAAGGAGAATGTCAAGGGGAAGGGGAGTCTGTGCAATATAAGGAATAAAATGAGAATTGATAGAAATGGAATGAATCGTTTGTTCTTATAGTGAAACTAAGGAAATGTGATTGAATAGCGAACACAAAGGAAATGATACCAGGATTCTAGAAAACTCTGTTTCATGGTAGAGCTGCTCTGGAACCTGCATTTAAATCGCTCTATTTTCAATTTAAGGCATTGATCTTTGGGCATCACAGTCCTGCTGAGATTTTTTAGTGTACCCTGAAACATTGGAAAGTCTGATTTCAGATCAGCTGGTGAAGCTTGTGTGGCCTCCTCTTCCTCTCCCTCTTGACTCTAGCCTGAGTGTTAGAGAATGCATGATAACAAATCCTCCAGCCCCCTAGTCACTGAGAAGCATGAATTCTCTTTGTAGGTTTTGTTATAAACCTCTAGAATGCAAATATGAACTGTTAATGAAATAATGGATGTGAGCAATCATCTTTAAAGGTTGCTCATCTCACAGAGAGGGAATAAAAAATTAGGTGACTCCTACTGGAAGTCTGCAATACCACCTATAAAATATCTTTGTCAAAAAATATTGAAATTTTATCAAATCAAGCTTTAGGTCTAATTAATTTATAATGAATAGAAGGAAAAGAGAAATATATAAAAAGACACCCTGAGGATTTATTTGCCAAAATTCAGAATGTGAGAAACTCTATAGGACAAACAATCTGGTTTCTTTTGACACATGAATTATAAGGGATAAAAGGGGGAAACTACAGTTGAAAAGAGACAATAAATATCAAACAAAAACAATGTATGAATCTCCTTGTTTGGAGTCCAATTTGAATAGCAACTGTTTTGTTTTTTTGTTTTTAAGGGATACGATAGGGGATATCTGAATGTTGATTGGCTATTTAATGGTATTAAAAATAATCAGTGATTTTTATGTGCCGTGATGGTATAGAAATGCTATTTTAGAAATCTTCATCTTTTGTCTGCAATTTGCTTCCAAATAATTTGACCAAGGGGTGATGGGTGGTTTAAATGAAATATGACTGTCCATGAGTTGGTAATTAATGCACTTGATAATGGGCTATTGTGCTATTTTTCTACCTTTGTTACAATTTTTTCTAAATCAAATGTAAACAATGGGCACCTGAGTGGCTCAGTTGGTTAAGTGTCTGACTCTTGATTTCAATTCAGGTCATGATCTCAGGATGGTGAGATTGAGTCTGACATTTGTCTCCATGCCCGGTATGGAGCCTGCTTAAGATTCCTTTTTTCCCTCCACCCCGTTTTCTCTCTCTCCCTCCTAAAGAAAAAAGAAAGAAAAAAAGTAAAAGTAAACAAGCAAATGTTTTAAATCCTACAACACAAGCACACAAAACAGATCTTTGTAACAACTCAGTTTTGCTCTGACAATTTTTTAAAGATTTTCTTTTAATTTTTAAAAAATATTTTATTTATTTATTTGATAGAGATCACAGGTAGGCAGAGAGGCAGGCAGAGAGGGGGAAGCAGGCTCCCTGCTGAGCAGAGAACTCACTTCGGGGCTTGATCCCAGGACCCTGAGATCATGACCCAAGCCGAAGGCAGAGGCCTAACCCACTGAGCCACCCAGGTGCCCCTGCTCTGACATTTTCAAACCTGGACCAGGAGTGCTATCTTCCCCAAAGCCTTACTTGATACCCTTGTGCTGAATTATCTGGCCTTCATTTGCATCAGTGTGGTGCTCTGTGCTTACTACTCTTGTTTTGACATCATGTTGTAATTGCTTAGTCACCTATGGAGTAGAATAATATTTTCAAATCAGCTTTTTGTTTCCCATATTTATTCTTCCCTCACCTTGGCCAGCTAAACAGTTCATGTCTGAAGGGAGTGATAGAGTGGAGTTAGAGACAAAGGAGTTGATTGTTGACCTTTGAATTCCAAAGCTTGGGCATTGTGGGAATAAGTACCCATTTAGAGATGAGAGATTTAGTGGAAGTGGTGAGTTAGAGAAGAGCTAACTAGTAGCCAGGATTCTCTGAGCTGGAGTGTGCAGGACAGAGGGAAAATAGAGAGGCATAGCCTAGTGGGAGACAGAGATAGGTGGGATCTAGGATGAGGGACAAGGTCTGGAGAGTTCACACACACACAGGTCAGGAGTTAGTCTTCAGAAAAAGCTTGCCCACACTTGACCATCTACTAGAGCGAGTGCTGTTTGGCACCAGTACTAGGGAATCAGGTGAGAGCTGCTCATGTTAGCAGCCTCACATGGTCCATTCCAGTGTGGATTGCATATCACCTTATCTGTTTTCCTCATTAGTACTGGGTTCTATTAATATGGGGAAGAGGTGGAGATGGAGGGAATATAACCTGATGGGAGGCAGAGACAGATGGGATCTGGAGTTGTGGGATATGCATGAACAAATTCAGAAGGAAAACCAAGAAGGAATAAACAAGAGCCATAGTATTATCCTTCTTTTTGATAAATCCTAGGTTGGAGATGTAGAATATGGGTTACAGAACCCCAGAGGATATAGAGGTACCTACTTTCCCCATAGGCAGTGCTCAATGAAGACAGGCTGCCCCTCTGGGAGATAGTGGGATGTCCCATGAGGTTTTTGGCTGTTCCCAGTACTCATCCTGGTAAGCAGTTTTGCACCCAAGAAGGAAAAGAGAGATGATATGAGCATGCTCACTTTATTCTCCCAATTTTATCAGATAGGAAAATGACTAGAGTTAACTATCTGATAAAATTGGGTTGAGAGAGCCACAGAGTATTATCAATTGTGCTTCTCTCGACATTAAAGGAGATACTAGGAATGAGGAAGAGGCTCTCCCTTCAAATAGAGCTAGCAAATCACTTATCGATCATTAGACAGAATGACACCCATCGGCACAAGACTTTGCTCAGTCAATTGATCCACATGAGCCAACTACCATCTCAAAATCTCAGGGCCTTTGGAAGTGCTGCAGTAGAGACTCTGAATGTTAACCCCCAAAAGGACAGTGGTGGCAGTAGATAAAACCTGGACCTTTCCAACTTGTCCATGAAAGTGGTGAAATACATTTCCATCATTTATTCTTTGTTTTTGCTTCACCACAAATGTGTAGTACTTTTAAGGGCAAGGATAAGGGTTTTTTTTTTTTTAAGATTTTATTTATTTATTTGACAGATCACAAGTAGGCAGAGAGACAGGCAGAGAGTGGGTGGGGGGAGCAGGCTCCCTGCTGAGCAGAGACCCCCTCCCCCCCGATGTGGGGCTCAATCCCAGGGCCCTGGGATCATGACCTGAGCTGAAGGCAGAGGCTTAACCCACTGAGCCACCCAGGCACCCCAAGGATAAGGTTTTATTCAAAGTTGTATTAGTGTCTGCCAAAAAGTAAGGACTCATTAAAAATTTACTGAATTGAATCATAGTAACATTAATGGAATTTTTAAAATCAGGTATCTTGACAGCTGAGATCCAGTCTACTTGTCTTATGAATTAACTCCCTCCACAGACTATTATAATTCCACATCAACTGACTTCTAGGTAACCATCTATTAACTAATTTTATCAGTAAATCTTCAAAACGGTTACTGTTTTGGGATGTTAAGTATTTCAAATAGTTAACAGAGGCTATAAATTTACCAATATTTCTTGCATTTATGCCATAGAGTTATGAAAATTAAGTAATTTGGAAGTGTTTTAACCATGTTTCTAATGCAACATAGTATCAGCAATAAATCACTCCTGAACTATTCATGTCACTCTTAGAACTGATATATAATTTTATCAAATTAGAAAAACAGTGTGCTTAACTATCAAATTTTTTAGGTTGTGCAAGCTGTCATATATGTATTTCATTTTATAGTAGACATTTATCAGTTGTTGACCACTCAATACCCCTTCCTACTTGCAATGATTGTATTTAGGTGACTTATTTCTTTCTATCATGTACTGTCTCAGTATGGCAGTAAACCTTGGTATTTGTTCAGCCATTATGGATTATAAGGTGATTTCTATAGGGTCCTTCTACCAGATCCCTTTTGTTATCACTCAAGGACCACTAAGGGGTAGGCACATGATATTATTTGAGTCTCACATAACTTTGCATAATCATTCAATTATACAAAGTTGAAATAAAGTATTGGAGCTTCTGAATGGCAATGGTACCATCTGGACAAGGTTGACAATAGTTCCTGCTGCAAATAGTCACCTAGTTCTGTTCCAAGACTGGTTTTGCATCTCTTCCTTCCAATTTGTAGTCACCCTGTATTCCTTCAACTAGTCTTTCCCTTTGTGCTTATTTCTTCCAAGATGGTTTCTGTTGCTTAACCAATTAGATCGGTTAACTAATCAGTCGATTAGTTAACGGCTAATCTTAACTGATTAAGAATCTTAATCAGTTAAGGTTCTCCCATAGAACCTTAACTGATTAACACAGCTTGGAAGGAAGCATCATGAGGTGGAAGAGACCCATGGAATATGAATTATACTTGTGGCTTTCAACTCCCTTGCTTGGTAACCCAGGAGAAATCCCCCTAACCTCTTTGAACTTTGATTCCTTATCCAGGAGGGCAACAGTTCAAATAACCTTGAAGGTTCAGTTTTTAAAAGCTTAATTCCATGACCCCTGTTGTTGTTGGTTAGGAAGCACTATGAAGAAATAACAATGTTCTAATCAAAGTAAGCACTTTTATAGTTGTTTTACTCGATGTTTTAACACATGAGGTGCTGTGAGTATTCCAGATATATTAATCCTCAACTGAGCATTTATTCTCTTGGTGGGGTGACCAGATACTGGAACAGATTCCTACAACAGAGAGAGTAAAGGGGCATGTAACTGCCTGTTCTTGGAAAATATTACTTCAGCTCACTGGGCTGTTTATGACAGAGCTAACCTTAAAAATGATTGATGGGATTGGCTCAAGCTCCAGAGAGTAGGAAATGCTGACACGTTACATTAAAATTAAAATAAAACTTATTCAGCAGATATTTACGGTGGGTGAGGCACCCTGTGTTTCAGAGGGCTTAAGCCTGTCGTAAATTTGAGGTGCATATACAAAATACATATAGGTACATATAAAAAATACAGTCTCTGGTTTGGGGGCGATTGTCACAGAGTGTTTCCTAACATTTGTGAGTTTTTCTTTGTTTCTGGTTTCATCTAATTTGGACTATTCCAATGTGGATTAGCACTTTCAGGGTCCTACAGATGATACAAATACCAACGGCTAGTTGCTTGAGATTTGAACTAGACTTCATGGTTATTACACATAACCTGTATTTCACAACTTGATAACTCAGTAAGTAATAGTATAGCAACAATAGTAAATAATAGTATAGCAACACAGCAGCTAAAGGAATGAATGATTCCTACCATCAATTTGGGTACTATAAAATAACCTGTAAAATCTTACTTTGAGATTACAATGAGCAACCTGTTTATAGTTGGCTCAATTACCAAGATCAAAGGGTATCTAGTTCATTTGACCTTGTATGGATACCTGGTCCATAGCCCGGATGGACACTCAGCTTAGTCTTATCTGAGACCTTTATTTCAACTAAGCTAATGATTTTGCACTTCTCAAATTCCCGCAGTGGCATTTGATCTCATTCAGAAAAAAAAAGCCAAAAGTTGTAGAAGAGTCTATAAGACCCTGTGGTCTGGTCCTGTTGACTTTCTTGCTTCACCTCCTTCTGTCTTTCTTTGTTCACTGTAGCCACACTGGCCATCTTGCTGTTCTTTCAACATACAGAACTCTTGGCTGTCTCAGAGACCTTGGCTTGCCTGAGTCAAGGCGTCTAGTGCCCTCAAAGCTGTGTGAAGGAGTTCTTCACTACCACTGGAGTCTACCATCGAACACTGCATCCTGCTGCAGTGGGAAGCAGAGGGTCTGATGATGGGTGGGAGGACAGAAGGCAGCCAGAGTTTTGGTTCCTGCAGTTTCTGTGCCAAAGTTGTCTATTATTCTTCAAAGCCATCTCCGTATGGATTTGTTGTGCTAGAGCTGAGTCATCACTCACAGTGGTGGATACCCCAGGGGAAGAGTGCAACATGACCATTTGTTCATAGTAGTGACTGCGGTTTGTTGAGGACTCACTCGCTTAATTCTCATAAATAGCTCCGTGAGGTGAGCACTGTTACCATCCACATTTTGTCGATGGCTATAATGGTCTTTGAAAGGGGGAACAATTTTATGCAGACAGCAAGTAGAGAGGCTGGATTCCAGCCAAGACTTTCAGATTCCAGAAGTTATGAACTTAAGGTCTCCAGCTCACTATGTTGGGCTAGTGGGAAAGAACCCTTTCTTCCACCTTTTTTGGTCACTTAAAGCACAAGGTATTCACATAGTTTTCATTCAAAAAATCTAATTGTAATTTTGTTCACCTTTACTCGATGCACCAGGGCACAAATCCATCATGCTCTGGATTAAAATCAGAACTAATCTGGACATTGTGATTAGGTTTGACATCACACGTAGCAAAATGAGGGAAAGCTTACCTGTCTGATCTAAATTAAAATAAAGAGGATGATTAGTTTTTAAAATTCTTTTACATTTTATTTAAATTCAATTAATTAACATATAGCATATTATTCATTTTGGAGGTAGAGTTCAGTGATTCATCAGTTGTATATAACAAATGCTATCTTAATCCAAAGTGTAAACACATGAAGCAGACAAAGGTAGAGTTGTTATGTTTGAGTTTGGGCTGGGGCCTGAGTCTCATCCTCTTGGCTTCCTTGGAGGATGATTATTTTTAAGAGACAACTCAGGGGTGCCTGTGTGGCTCAGTGTGTTAAGCCTCTGCCTTTGGCTCGGGTTGTGATCGCAGGGTCCTGGGATCCAGCACTGCATTGGGCTCTCTGCTCAGCGGGGAGCCTGCTTCCTCCTCTCTCTCTGCCTGCCTCTCTGTCTACTTGTGATCTCTCTCTGTCCGATAAATAAATAAAATCTTAAAAAAACACCAAAGAGACAACTCAGAGGGTGGGAACAAGTACAAAGTCAGCTACCTAGGCCCTCCTTCTCACTACCATCTTCGAAGTGGAAAGGACCTCTACATACGTCCTTTTGTTTGCTGTTCAGTTTGAACTTCCTGACAGAATTTCTTTTGATAAAGTGTTCTGGGGCTCAAACAAAAAAAAAGATGAAATCCCAAATCCAGAGAGCCATTATTAATGTTCCTTCCTCTTCCCTCCTTTGGTTGGGTGTGTAAGGGCTCAGTGAGGACATAATTAAAACTATGGCCTCATGGGGATTTTTTCAACAAGGATAGTATATTTTGATAAGGACCAACCCAGAGGCCCTCTTTCCTCAGCCTTCTGGACAAAGGTTGACTACTTCCTGGCAAGGATGCCTTTGAAATGTTTTCTTCAGGGTTCTTTTTTGAAGTCCTGGGATAAACAAAACCCTCCTTTAAATTCTTTCTGCTGTCTTTGATTGGTTTTCTTTTCCCTGTGGATAAAAATGAAATTTAAAAAATTATAGCTATTTCTGATATTGGTAGTTCAAAAAGTTCAAGTATCTCTATGCAGGGCAGTTATGCAGTTTTGGGGACCATGTGACCTTCTGAATTGCCAAAGGGGTTGTGACTCCGTCTGAAGTCTTGCTGGCACTTGTAGATTTAGGGTGCTACAGGGCAGGGGGGATTTTGCTGCAACAACTGCTGTGCTTTCCAAACTGAGAGCAACATCACCTTACGGTTCCCATCTGTCTTTTCTCTTATTCCCACTTTAGTTTAAAAGCTGTATTTAGGGGAGCCTGGGTGGCTCAGTGGGTTAAAGCCTCTGCCTTCAGCTCAGGTCATGATCTCAGGGTCCTGGGATCGAGCCCCACATCAGGCTCTCTGCTCAGCGGGGAGCCTGCTTCCCCCTCTCTCTCTGCCTGCCTCTCTGCCTGCTTGTGATCTCTATCTGTCAAATAAATAAAGTCTAAAAAAAAAAAAGCTGTATTTAAAGAGGAAGAAATTATGTTTAGATAAAAATAGAAATTATTTTATCACCTGGCTAAGTACTTTTCAGACTGAGCCATTTATGAGTCCAGAATAGGATGTAGGGATGCAAGCCTATAAATATCTATTTACATTTTAAAATAACCAGCTCAGCAGGTGCCATGGGAGTGTTGCATAAAATGTAACATTAGAAAAAAAGAAGTGTCAGCATATTTCAGAGCATAAAACACTGAAGCAAGTTTGCTTACATTTCATCTGTAATAGCAGAAAAATTATCTCATAATAGCGTATTCTATTCCCACGGCTGGATTGTCTTGCATAGGACACTTTTATGGTTCTGAGTTGATATCAGTAATTACTAGGCCACCAGTTTCTTCATTTTTTCTTCTTTTTTACACCGTCATTCTGTTCTACAACCTGTTTTTTTCCTTTGATGAGGTGAAAATGAATTTCTCGGTATCTGGCCCTGTAACAGCCCATAGTAAACGCTGGGAGTGTTTGCTGAATGAATACATGAATGTAGGTACTTCACAGTCCACTGAAAATGAGCAGGTTGAAGCACTTATTTGAGGCCCATTACCTCAGTACTTTTGAACTAGAATTCTATTTTTCTGAGTTTGGCAACCTTCTAAAACTCTGGAGGCATACATGAAGTGTATTCCCATTGATTCTGTTAAACTTGTGAAAGACCCTAGGGATTATTTTGGCATGAACCATAAACTACTTGAAGTTTAAACTTACAGATAAAGCTGAAATAATTTAGTGCAAATATGCAATATCTTGTATATAATTTTTTTTAACGCTTGTCCAATTGGAAGTATGTTGACTTTTGATTTAGGTTAACCCTTTAGGGCCCTATGTTGCCTCAGCAGGAGGCAAATCCTCTCCTCCTCCTTCCTGTACGAATGACCACTTTGAAATAAGAGCCAAACTGGAGAATTTATTCCTCCCTCCAGATGTCTACTGCTGGAACACAGCTCATAAAGAGATTATGTCTCGGGCGGGGGGGGGGGGCAGACTGCTGATATTATTTCTGACTTCAAAATATGTCAACGATAAAAATAGGGTTCCACATATGGAGTTGAGCTTTGTCGAGCAAGCACACCACACTTCCAGACAGAGTGATCCATCCACCCAAAGCAATATTAAATATAGGTTTTGACACGTTTTCTTAACATTCTGTAAATAATTGACTCTATCTGATTTAGAACATCAACCTCAGAAGGGATCTTAGAAATCAAGCTGATGCACGAATCTTCTGCATCTATATCCAACCTCTCCCTAAATTACCATACTCTGTAAACGTCATCACTTTATGAGATGCCAAATCTATATTTAAAAGTTGAATAGTTCTTTCTCACAAAAAAGTTGAAATGTCTTTCCCCTATGTTTGGTCAGATGCTAGTTTGCCTAGACACCTTTTATAAGCTTCCAAGTGATTGGAACTAGGACTGTTGGGTAGAATTTACAGACTAATTTTTATTATCAGGAGGAATTTTTTACTGGTCAGAATTGTCTTGGCATGGAGGGGGCTGCTTCATGATGGGGGGGGGTAATAAATTACCCATTACTGGAAGGGTTTGAATTAGGCCTTATAATCAATGGGCAGGAATATTACAGGGAGATTCAAGCATCTGATGGGTGTTTGGGGTATTAAAAGAACTCATCCAGTCCTGAGACATTATGATTCATTTTATGATATACTTCATTACGTGTCTCTTCTGGACATCTCCATGTATGATATATTTCCTATGTGTATATCAAACTGCCTACTTGACATCTCCACTTGGATGTCTCAAATTCAACATATTTAACCCCAAGCCCTCAATTTCTTGATTTCTTCTTCCAACTCTGCTCATCCAAATGTCTTCTTCAGATCAGTAAACTGTTCCTCTACATAGCTGTCAGAATAATTCTTTTAACACACCTACAGCTTCTCATCTTACCTCTATGCACTTTCCCTGGAACGGTACTCTCTTCCTCCATATATCTGTATGACTTGCTCCTCATTTCCTGGCCCCTGCTCAAATATCACCTCTTCAGAGAGGTTCCCCTTGACCATGGTATCTGATTTGGCACTCCCTGTCACCCTTCCTTGTTATCCTCTTCCCTCTTTATTTTTCCATGAGATACTGACATCTCCACATAATATATTTGACAACTGTTGGTCTCTTTACTAGAATTTAAGCTTCTTTAGGAAAGAGAATATGTTATATTGACTGCTACATCCTCAGTGGTTGGAAGTATTTCTGGCCTATAATACCTATAGGTATTCAATAAGTTGAATACCTGTAGGTATTCAATAAATTGAATACCTGTAGGTATTCAATAAATTGAATACCTGTAGGTATTCAATAAATACATATTGAAATGATAGAAATGAATGAAACTTAATTTAAGTAGGAAAATAAAGAGTAAAAATGTAACATAGGCTATGTATAACAGCAAAGGAAGAGAGAGTGCTTATGCATTTTTATAGTAAAAGAAAATAAATTAATAGTTTTGATGCCCGTTTGTGGATTATTCTCCCAAAGCAGCCATCTTCCTATGAACCTCACAGAGTCGATCAGTGTGCATGTTCTCCTTTGGCCTTCAGAAGGAATAGAAACAGTGCAAACCTCACCAGCGTTGGCTGTGTTCCAGATACCAGATATCAGATCTGGGTGATACTAATAGACGTCCAGCAGTGAGGAACAATGATTAATTTTATCTCTGAGTCAGTCTTATAAGTAGAAGATTAATCTGTCTTTCATATCTAGGGTCAAATAAAACTTTCCTATTTACTCTTCCCACAAATAGGATCTTCCCCATTCCCAACCCTCTAGGCCTATGCTTTCTAATTTGTATGAATTATTAAGTTTCAGGGGTTTTGTTTAAATACAGTAAAACTCCTATCTCAATTAGACTTGAATGGGATGACAGAATCACTTTTAATTTTGTCACTAAAAGTGGTAATTTCTTCCCTATTCTTTGCTTTAATAAGGTAGCTTATGTCCTGAATAGTAAAATCTGGTGATTTATACATTTTTCTAAAATTACTATTGCTGTATTTTATAATGATTTTCCAGCTCTTTAAAGACAGAAAAATTGATATTTTCAGAATGAATACACTCTAAATCTTTCCTATGTAACAGGAGTTTTATTTTTATTTATTTATTTATTTATTTATTTATTTCAGAGAGAGAGAGCATGAGAGGGGAGAAGGTCAGAGGGAGAAGCAGACTCCCCGTGGAGCTGGGAGCCCGATGCGGGACTCTATCCCGGGACTCCGGGATCATGACCTGAGCTGAAGGCAGTTGCTTAACCAACTGAGCCACCCAGGCGCCCATTAAATGCCAGTGAGAAAAGCAATCAATTTTTACTTTTCTTGAGACCTAAATACATTATCTTACAACTCTCATAGAATTCAAACTTGAGAACAAGTTTTGTAGGAATTACCTATTTCTGTTCTTAGAGCCTCCTGTGGCTTTTAATAAAGAGAAATGCATCCGGGAAAACAAAGAAAAATATCTCTAGATTCCTGAAGGAATAAAGTTATTGTTTTTTTAAAGTTACTTTTGGGGTTGTACCCCAGATGAGAGGAAGGATGCTATAAATCCATGGTCCATTCTGGAACACAATTTAACAACTCATAAAATATCAGAGTGTTTGACCCAGTACTCCCTCTTCTAGGCATTTGCCCTAAGGAGACGTCATGTAAGAATGAAAAGGTGTAGGCATTTGAATGTTTCTTATAAATCTGTTCTTAATGTGCAAAAATTGGAAATATCCAAGACATCTATCAATAGGAGACTGATTAAAAGTTATTGCACAGAAACGCAATAAAATTCTGAAGCCATTAAACTTGATGTAGCTCAATATTTATTGACATAGAGAGATGTTTGTGACATAGTGTTGAGTGGAAAAAAACAAGTGAAAAATGCTCTCAGCATGATTCCATTTATGTTAAATTACATCCTTCTTTTTTGAAAGACATTCACTGAAATGTTATTTGTGGTTATTTATGGGTAATGAGATTTGGGTGATTTATATTTTTCTGGGCATTTTTTGTTTTTAAATTTCTATTGTATCTGTAATTTTAATAAAAATGCAAATTCATAAATGAATTTTTCATAATGAAAGAAAATTTAATAGGAAATGTATTTTTTAGAACTGTTTGTAGCAGCAAATATGACTGTAGTCAATTTGGGCTCAGTTTATTTAATGTAGGAAGAAGAAAATTGGAAATAATGTTATATAAAGAATGTCTTAGTAGGAACAAAAATTTTAGAAAGCATTTTAGAAGATGATGTCATTTAAGCTCAATCTGGGAAAAGATAGATTTTCTTAAAATAATATTCCTAGAATTCTAAAAATCTTTCACTTCCCGTAACTTATCATAAAAAAACACCTTTAGATGGATATTTTAGAGCCTGTTCATTTGATACATAGTGGTGAACTGAGGAGACCTCAGAGCATGTGGAGATCCTGGTATCGGAGACAATGAAAATCTCCAGCATTCAAACCTACCCTGGTGGCGAACAGTGTTTAGCTGAATCATAAACTTTCTCATCTGATCATCACTG
Organism: Taxidea taxus jeffersonii; assembly: GCA_003697995.1. Classification (NCBI taxonomy): domain Eukaryota; kingdom Metazoa; phylum Chordata; class Mammalia; order Carnivora; family Mustelidae; genus Taxidea; species Taxidea taxus. The sequence goes on from ML107000.1 coordinate 24,520, forward strand.
ATTGCTATCATGCTCATTATCTATATATTTGGAAGCTTTAAACTGTCAAGTTTTAAAGGCAAAGAAGTTTTTTTTTTTTAATTGATTCCCATAGATGAAGATAGAAGATATTGCTACTACACTTTTAACACAAGATCCCAGGAACATCGTCATGAACTAAGAAGTTTGAGAAACATATTTGAGAAAACCAATCCAACTACATATAAGGATGATGATGATGAAAGGCATGCACATTCTCCAAGGTGAATTCCATGATACACAAAGAATTATAGTCTTAGAGGGGAGCCTGGGT
>ML107000.1:25211-35470 GCA_003697995.1 Taxidea taxus jeffersonii
AAAAAAAAAATCCTAAGTGTCCACTGATGGATGAATGGATCAGAAAATTGGGTATACACACACACACACACACACACTGAATATCATTGAGCTATAAAAAAGAAGGAAATCTTCCCATTTGTGACAACATGGATGGACCTTGAGGGCATTATGTTAAGTGAACTAAGTCAGACATCCATAAGGTCTCTCTTACATGTGGAATTTTTAAAAAAAATTTACACCAAGTTCAAAGATTCTGAGAACAGATTGGTGGTTGCTAGGGGTGGGGGTTGGGGAGTGGGAGAAAGTGGTGAAGTGGGTCAAAACAAACAAACAAAAACCCAGGAGATTGATATAAAACAAAGCTGCTTATTTTCCACACAGAGCAAAGTATTTTTCTGTATTTGGATTTGATGATTTCCCCGGGATTTGATCCTATTTGAACATGGAAATCTTATAAGATATTATATTTTGGTAATTTGAAAAAAACCCTCAAAACATGTTCATCAGTTGATGTATTCATTCATTCGTTTACTCATATTTTGCTGGAGTGGATCTAGCAGGTGCAGTGCAGCTCTGGAGCTAACAGCTGTACCAGTACTTCCTACATGACACCTGAGATGTGGTCCTGGAGCAGCAACTGCAACTGTAGTTTCATTTCTCAGCTTTTTGACTGGTTGAGCTGGAAGCTCTTCCCTCTAGGTCTTCCCTACTGGGAACTGTTCCTGGAAGCCCAACCTACAACTGCTTTTCTGGTTCTTCCAGTGATGGCATAAACACCTAAATCCTTGTATTAGATACCTCTCTGCAAGAAACAATGTGGATTTGCTCTTTATAATTGAATTCTAACTTATAGCTCACTCAACCCATGTTTTGGAGGGTAATTACATGGGAAATGTTTTTTCAAGTTGTTTCCCACCTATCTTGATAGTGGTCATTGCATTGTTTGCACAGATACTCTCAGACTCTTTTAGTTCTTCTGTGCACCCCTCTTCCAGCTTTAATGTGCTTTTGTTTTCAACTCTTGAACAACCACTCCTCAAAAGACTGTCCTCAGGCTACTGGAGCAGCTTTTTTCACAGACCCAGAGAACTGGAAGGGCCTGGGAGCTTATGATCCCCTAGAGTGATGCTTGTCTAATGAGTGACCTCATTGGGAGATGAAGGTCCAGTCTCTTGTCTTGGGGGTACAACACCTTTGAGCCAAAACTTACACTCCAGAAATCTTTTGAGGAATCAGACAGATTTTGTCCTCCTAGGAATTTGCTGAAATCAAAGTCTCCTTGGTTTCCTTTTCTTCTTTGTTGTGCTTTTCCCTCTTCCTTACCAGTTTTTTTCTGAGAGCACTTCCTTGCACACGAAGGAATCCTGTGATCTCAGGATCTGTTGCTGGAAAAATGCAACTCAGACAGTAGGTCAGACATTTGGCTTTGCTTTTCAAAGGCTCTTAATGATTTTCCAGAATTGTATTCAACAACATGATATCCTTGTCTTCTGCATAGACTAAAAGCTCTTTGCTCTTTGAAGGCAGCCAGGAGTCACAGTTGATTGTGATAGTTATTCCCCATTGAACCTGGAAATATGATTTATACCAAGCAAGTTAATTAGTGAACAAATGGAGGCATAGGGTCAGTAGTCAGTAATTTTGAGATTACATCTCAATGGATTAAGTGAAAATCTGTCTCTCATTATGATTCCTGTGCATAAATTAGTCTGATGTGCCCAGACAAAAGATGCATTTCTTCTACAAATCACTAGTAAGGGCTAGATAACAAAGATGAATTTTTCAAAAAGTTCTAGAGAGTTAGATGAAAAGGACAGTACTGCCTCTTCCCTCAGTTATGATAAATTGCCTCATCTTTTATATTATGTTAACAAGGGGGTGGTGGCTCTTCTTGTTGTTGCTTTTAAATTGGTCTTTATTTGCATAGCTCTTAAAATTAGAGGACATGTGGGTTGTAGAAGTCAAGCTTGTAAGCTTGTAATCAATGTAATATGATGATATATCATCTAATTGAGGCCTACTTAGCCTGTCTTTTCTTTATAATGGAAGCATAGACAGTAATAAGGGAGATTAGGTTAACTGGTGATATTTTGCTACTCAAGTCTAGCATGAAAATCAATTTCCCATTGATTTGATTCAGTTCTATGCAGCAGGAAGTGGATAACTAAAGAAAGGGATTACAGTATTACTTATGGATTCTTTCCTTAGTCATTCATTGTTAGAAACCAATAGATATTTATTCATTACTCTGTGGAAAAGTTAAATCTTCTCATCAGCTGAAATTTTCATTTTCCATAAGTGATATTCATAGTCCCCATATATATCTGCTGGTTGTTGAAAAAAAAAAAGATCTAGTATAGGGAAAGATCTTTCCTTCTCAGAGCTTTGGTCAATGAATATCTAGATTTAAAATTTTGCAACTTGTCCTCACATGCAGCAGGGGAGCTGAAGCACATCTTTTCTGAAGATGGATCCTTGAGATCTGAGTTCTGCTAGGAGTCATGGAGAGAGTGGTCCAAGTTCTCCAAAGGCCTGGTGTACACAAAATAATTTGTATTCTTTTTCTTCAAGCATTCTTAGATTGTATACCTTTCAGAGATGCCCCAGTTTGGGAACGACCATAACTACACTATTTGGATCAAATGGTTTAACGAATATAAAGGGCTTAGAATAGCTCCTAGGATATTTTTTTAAAAGATTTTATTTATTTATTTGACACAGTGAGAGAGATCACAAGTAGGCAGAGAGTCAGGTGGGGGATGGGGAGCAGGCCCCCTGCAAAGCAGAGAGCCCGATGTGGGGCTCTATCCCAGGATCCCAAGATCATGACCTGAGCCAAAGGCAGAGGCTTAACCCACTGAGCCACCCAGGCACCTCACTCCTAGAATATTTTAAGTCTTCAGTAAATACTAGTTACGATATAGACCAATAATTGCTTCTTGAAACCCTTGGAGTCAGATGTATTTTGGAATTCAGGGTTCTTTAGACTTTAAAACAGAGGTAAGGCAGATATACTGTATCTTAATATCTCCAGCACCCCCAAGTCAAATTACATTAGTATTTCTGCGGTGAAACACATTCACATAAAGTTATCATGAACAGCCTCATGTTAACTCAGACCAGATTGTGCCACAGAAAATTTATTTTAAAACTTGGTTTTTAGAGCTCTTTTGATTTTGTAATTATGGATAAGGGATTGCAAACCCATATTATTATTTTAAAAAATACATATTTCATTTTTTAAAGTAGTTTTAGATTCACAACAAAATTGGGTGGAAGCTACAGAGATTTTTCCGCGTATCTTCCATCCCCATACATGCATAGCCTTCCTATTATCAACATTCCCCACCAAACTAGAAAATTTATTACCTTTTTTTCATTTTATTTTTTTTCAGTGTTCCAACATTCATACATTCATTGCTTATGCACCACACCCAGTGTTCCATGCAATACGTGTTCTCCATAATACCCACCACCAGGCTCACGAAGCCCCCACCCCCTCCCTTCCTAAACCTTCAGTTTATTTCTCAGAGTCCACAGTCTCTCATGGTTTGTCTCCCCTTCCGATTTCCCCCCACTCACTTCTCTCCATCTCCCAATGTCCTCCCTGTTATTCCTTATGCTCCACAAGTAAGTGAAACCATATGATAATTGACTCTGCTTGACTTATTTCATTCAGCAAATTTATTACCTTTGATGCACCTACATTGATAAATCATTATCACACAAAGTCCATGGTTTACATTATAGTTCTTTCCTGGTGTTGTGTATCCTATGGATTTGGATAAATATATAATGACATGTATCCCCCATCATACAGAATATTCTCTCTGCCCTAACAATCCCCTGTGTTCCATCTATTCATCTCACCTCCTCCCCCACCCCCTGGCAATAACTGATCTTTTTACTATTGCCATAGTTTTGTCTTTTCCAGAATGTCATATAATTGGAATCACACAGTATTTAGAAGCTTTCTCAGATTGGCTTCTTTTGCTTAGTAATATGCATTTAAGTCTCTTTCAGGTTTTTTAATAGCTTAATAGCTTATTTATTTTAGCACTGGATATTATCTCATTGTCTGAATGTACCACACTTTGTTTAGTCATTCATCTACTCTAGGACTTCTTGGTTGCTTCCAAGTTTTGACAATTACGAATAAAGCTTCTATGACATCCATGTGCAGGTTTTTGTGTGGATGTAAGTTTGCAGCTTCTCTGGATAACTACCAAGGAATGTAAGTGCTGGGTTGTATGGTAAGAGTATGTTTGGTCTTCTGAGAAACTGCCAAATTCCCTTCTAGAGTGGCTGTACCATATTGCATTCCCCCCATCAGTGAATGAGGGTTCTTGAATGAGAGTTCTTGTTACTCCACATCCTCAGCAACATTTGGTATTTTCATTTTCATTTAGTTCAAAACATTTTTAAATTTTTCTTGAGACTTCTCCATTGACCTATAATGCTATTTAGAAATATATTATTTAACTACCAAGTATTTTGGTACTTTCCAACTATCTTTCTGTTATTGCTTATATCTTTCTGTTACTGATTATCTTTTCTGTAACTGATTTCAGTTTTGGTTTAATACTACTGTGGTCTGAGAGTAGACATCATATGATTTCCATTCTTTTAAATTTGTTAAGGGGTGTTTTATGGGCCAGAATGTGGTTTGTCTTGGTGAATGTTCTATATGAACTTGAGGAGAATATGTAGTTTGCTATTGCTGGGTGAAGAAGTAGTCTGTGCATGTCCGTTATATTAAGTTAATTAGTGTTTACTTCAGCGATGTCCTTACTAATATTCTGCCCCCCTGGTTCTGTCCATTTCTCTCCTGAGTGTAGAAGTTTTAAGAAGAATAGTTCCTGTATATTTAAAAATCATTCCTTTTCCCCTCCCCCTACCAGAAACTTCAAGGGATTTTTCTCTGCTATTTACTATGAGAATCTGGCATAGTTCCAGAAGGTAAAACTCACATAAGTGGGGAGGCCTCCTTTTCACTGTTCCCCCCAATGCCACCAACACACAGAGTTTTTATCTCTCAGATTTGTCCACACTGAGCCTCTAACAATTGATCAATTACACTTTAGGTTTCTCTGCCTCAGCATAGAGATAGAGGATGAGTATAAGCCAACCAAAGCTAGAGCAATTTGTGAGACTAATGAATTTGTAATTAGGATGATTTTACCTTCAAGCAATGACAAACTCTTATTAAAACTGGCTTAAACAATAGTAAATGCATTATATGAAGTGCAGACCCAGAATGGGCTCTATAACAATTCCTTGCATTATAACAATTCCTTGGCACTTTCTTTGCTTCTCTGTGACCTTTGGGCTCTGCCTGATTCTGTTAGCTTTATCTTCAGACGTTCAACATTTTGAAGAGGATTGACGACATCTTGACATCTAGAAGAGGAATTTTCTTATCCAATTTTCTTTCTAAGGAATGGATAGATCTTTACCAGAACTGACCCCTGCAATCCCTCCGTGCAACATTTGCTCACTTCTCAATGGTTAGATAAAGTTAGATGCCTGTTACCAGACCAACTGGCTGATGCTGATTATATGAGGTAAATAGATGATAGAGAGTCAACAACTGTGATGACAGCAAGAAAAGATTAGTCTCCTTAGGCTCTAAAGTGGACAGGGTTGTTCATCTCATTTTGCTTCATATGAAACACTGATTAGTGTCATCTTGGTCACTGGTGAAGTGGTGTGAGGTAACAGCTTAAAGAATGATAGAGATCTGCAAAAAAGTGCCAGGATTGACCATGGAGACCACCTCTCCACTATAGAACCTCTCTTTAGGCAATTCTTCGTTCTTGTAGAGTTCCATCCTATATGCTCGTAACTCCAGCAGGAAGACGGTGGCTCTTGATTAAACTCATGCTTATTCATTGAGTTAGACTCAATCAACTTGAAAACTTACTTTCATACCCAGTTTATTTTAAATTGGTCACAGCAAAGTTTCACAAAAATGAGTTGGTTAGAAAAGAAGATGGTGTTTTGGTCGCAAGATTGGAAAGCCCACCAGCTGTTGCTTAGTTGGCATAAAATCTTAACACTTTTCTCTAAATAATTATGGGCAAACTGTTAAAGCAGCAGAAATGCCTGGGTTCTGAAGTAAGAATCCAGCCCTGCCATAGTCAAGGAAAACTCTTGTACTAATGTGGAAAAATCAGGTGGCAATAGGAACTAGCAAAGACAGTCTTTGGTTGAAATCTAACTTCAAACCTTTTTTCCTTTTACATTCAGATGCTTCTGGCTAAATGCATTAAAGCATCCTACCCTTAATGTGGTGAGATTTTTCACATGCTCAAACTTTAACCACGCAGTTTAGTAATCTCTTAAATCTTGTTTACATCAGTTTATTCAGCCTAAGAGTCCTAGTGGAATAGTAAAGTGAAGACACCAAGAAGAACAATATTCATCGTCCAAATATTCCATCAGAGAACTTTATTTTTTCTTTTTGACATGCTGGTAGGGAATAATAAATGGGCTTTCCTGTGTATTTTGATGTTTTCAAGTTCTTCCCAAATTGTTAACATACACTGCCATAAAGGTCAGCTTTTGAGTGTATTAATCATTTTTCGGTGGTGACATTATCCAAGTTTATAAATATCAAATCATCCCCTTAGTCAGAATCACCAGGGTAGAATTAATGTGAGAGCAATCCTTTCCCGTAATCAGCTGGATCAGAGCTGTAGAATTTTTTTTTAAGTTAAATATAAACTAAAAAAGTCAAGTAATCCAAAAAAGAATAAAATATACTTTGGCTTACAGGTGCTACCTGGTTAGGGTATAGTAAGGTTAAGTTAGTGTTAAGCTTAAGCAGGAAATGCTTCTACACTACACGTTAAGTAACTTATATCAGGCATTGTTCTAAACATTTTTTTCTGTAGTAGTATTATCCTATTTTTTCTGTAGTACTATTATCCTCATTTTGTAGATAGAAGGACTGAGATACAGCAAGGCTAAGTAAAGGATCACATAGCTGATAAAGGGTGAGGCTAAGATTTGAAGCCAGGCAATTGGGTAGTGGTGCTTATATACTCAAACATTACATAATTTGGTCCTGGATGGGGGAGCATAGCTGTCTGAAGAAAATAGCTCCTGTAATGCTCAGAATATTCAGTAATGAAGTGTTAGGTGCAGGACTGCTTAGAATTTTAGGGCAAAGATTGTAGAGCCAGACCCTACCATGAGGTAACCAGGTGACCATGGGTAGGTTACTTAACTTCTGTTTCCTCTGATCGACAAACTGAGCTAATCATTTCATCGAACTGGTCCCCAAATTCAGAATGCATAAGATTCGTAAGAGATTATGACTTGGTAGAACTGTGTAGGGTCCAGGAATCCGCATTTTAAATAAGCACCTCAGGTAATTCTAATGCAGTCTGTGTTCAGACGCCCTTTGGGAAATACTGAATTCTATCTCCATGGAGAGGCCCGCAAAACACTGGGCACAGTCTTGGCACATGACTGGTGGATGGGAATGGCAGCTTTTATCTATTCCAGTGTTAACCAAGATAGACCTGGGTCAGGAGAGAGGGGGTGGGGGCGTCTCAGATCTTAGGAGATACTGCAGACAAAGGGACGTGTACGTTAGGATGATAGTGATGATGAAGATGATGGTGATGATGGTGATCAATATGCTGGTACCTTCTGCTCTGGGAGAGGTGTCATAAAGAGGAGAAGAAAGAGAAGGCTGGCAATTCTTCTCATTCTCCTTCCCAAATCTTCAAAGGATTTCATTAGGTTTGCCTTTAGGATTAACAAAAGAAAATGTATTCTAAGGGTCCCTCTGCTCATTCTCTCTCCATATTTCCTCCCTTAGTTGCACACGCCAATTTCTTTTACTAGAATAATCTTTCCCTCTACAACTTAATGTGAAAAATGCAAATGTCTAGATGAGGTAATGTTTTGTTTGACTGTGTTTCAGCAGTGTCATGGGTCAGCCATTTAACAAATGCATATACCCACTTAATAAATCCTTCTTTGTTTTGATAGGGCAAAGTAGTGAAAGAAACTGGAGCTCTTGCCATTCCTAAAACAAAGGAAGGAAATCCGTGAGGATGGGGAAACAGGATAAGGTGCAGAAAGAGTACTGAAGCTGGCATACTAACTATGCACTGTGTCGAGCTTTGATTGACTTTGTTCTTTTAACTGGGCTGGTGCCCTTTGGAGTGTTATAGAAGGGTAGTTTTGTCATGTAGCTGCAAACACAGGCAGCTATTTTGCATAATTTATGAACTTAAACTCAATTTTTTTCAAAGGACTTTCTAATGGAGGAGGCAGCTTCATGCTGTGGTGTAATGTCTGGGCCACAGAAATGTAGTCCAAGAATAGATTCACAGCCTATCTTATCATAAATAAATATTGTAGATGTATTTTAAGACTAATATAACAACTTTTATACTACCACCAAAATATCTTGAAGTAGAACATTCATAAAGTGTATTCAGTTTCTTTCATGTACGTCAAAAATCATGGTGCACAGATATATACTGGAAGTCCTCAGGGACTGGCTTGGGTGCCTTTGAATTTTGGTGGAAAGCAGAAGGAAGTTTCCAAGCCACTGGAAATATACATGAAGGCTGGAATTAGGCTCACTAGGTGGGGGATTTGTGTGACCTTTTGTAAATCACCTAACATCTCTGAAACGGAGGCTTTTTGTCTGTTAAGTGATGAGTAGTGAGAATTTAACAAAATAATGCATGTAAAATGCCTATTATACTACATGGTACATAACATGGAGACATTCAAGATATAGCAGCTCTTATTATAATTTCTTAAATTTTTGTTATTTCTGTTGTAGACCATCAGTCATTTATATGTTCAGACAACTTTATATTAAAATTCGAATTCTGTTGTATTTGAAAATATATAATGAATACCATAATCAACACTGGTCTGATTTTGAGAATTAGAATCACTTCAGAAACACCCTGATGCTTGTAAATGCAGCAGGCATATTGTAGCCATCAGACCACATGCATGAGAACAAATTATAACATCTAATCATAGTGAAAGAGAAAAACTGGCGAATGCTGGGACACTTATATAATCATTGAATAATTATATTAGCCCTGCACTGCCTACCTCTGTATACCTTGCTATATAAGAAAAATTCACCCCATTTGAGTCACTGTAGTTTGATTTCTGTTACTTGAAGAAGAATACATTTATTAATGTCAATTAATAAAGACTAAGCTATTCTGGGTGAGATAAGGAGGGCTTCCCCCCTGCTCTAGAGAACAGATGATTCACTTGACAAGATGAAGTATGGTTGAAAGTAAATACAGACTAGATCATTAAAACTCATGGGACTGGAGTGGCCTGAGGATCTTTTAAGAACTCCAATACTTATTGTTCAAAGTTGTTTGCAGTGTTGTCCTGTTGCCAATAAAACGTATTAATCTTATTAATATTTTGTGAATGCAATCTTGTAGAAATTAGGGTTGAATTTCTCATCTGGATCAAAAAGGCACACAACTGAGAGAACATATGTGGAAGTAGGAGTCCCGAGGTCAAGTTGATATTCGTAATAAAAGTCTATGTGGAGTCCACAGAAATTTAGGGGTGGGCTCTACAGTTGTACAGGGGGTGGTATTTAAGGTTGAGGTTTGGACCAATTTTACTTGAGTCTTGGAGTTAGAAGGCTTCTAGCTGTCATTTAAATTGCATGTCTTTAACCTGATGGTTAATAACAAATTGGCCAAATTGAAGATCCTCAGCAGTGTAGTTTTATATCAGAATGCTTTTAAATATGTTTTATTTTTCCTCTTCTAAAATAGGAGACAATTCAAAGATAAAAATGGTGAATTGATGCTTTTCATGCTATAAAAGTATACAAATGATAAAGAATACCAGTTGTGTTAATGCCATACATTGCCCCACCCAAACTCTATTCTTCCAGTTGGAAAGGTTGTAAAGTTAAAACTACATTTCCCAGACTCCCTTGCAGCTAGGATTCTAGATATGCATTCAGGTATGCCAAGAGAGATCTGAATAATTTTCTCTTTATTTTTCTCAAAGATAAAACGATGAATCTATTCCTATGAATCTTAAGAATTCTTATGAATCTGCCAAAGATATTTTGATTATGTTGTCTATTTCTAGGTATGAAAAATTACTTTTAAAGGTCACTTTCATAATATCTCAATTGTGAAGCCACTGCCCCTAAAAACTCCAGAAACTGGAGCATGAGCTCTGGAATTACCCTACTTTGAGTTTCATATTTCCACACCAACAATAATGTGTCAGAAGCAACAATGTGTTGG